>KK113954.1:365430-384402 GCA_000611955.2 Stegodyphus mimosarum
GACTTCCCTTCCTGTCTCGTGTATACGTTACATACGCGGAAAAACATGAAAACGCTCATGCAGCCAGCCGTTAGCGAGATTCGAACCTTGGAACGATCTAGCAGTGCTCAGCGACTTTGCCGCTCGACCGCTGGTGGGCCCTTGGCTTCATGCACATTAGTCAGTGCTTAAGTTCATGATTAAAGTTTCATATACTTAACAGTCCTATTAAAAGGCCAAGCCGTATATTGTAGCGTTGAATATTGGTAGTTCGATCCGGGTTCAAGCCATTGGCGAATAAAATGGCTGTATGAAAGTTTTTTTTTTTTTATTTTTGAATATATAAAGAGAAAACTACCATTTTCCCTTAAATATCCACATATCGCCAACTTATAAGGTATATCTCCCACGTTCTTAGCGTGCCTTCGTGGTGTAATGGTCAGCACACTGAACCGGTACTTCAGAGGTCCGTGGTTCGATCCCCGGCGAAGGCATTGCATATTTTTCATCTCTCTTGTTCCAAAAAAAACCTAATGTCTCTACACTGGCGCCCGAACTAAAAGGGTTGTGAATGATGACTCTCCACACCCAGGATTTGGCGACTAGGTCCCCTAAAACCCTAGTCGCCCTTTAAAAAGGGGAGTATATAAGGTATATCTCTCAAGTTCTTAGCGTGCCTTCGTGGTGTAATGGTCAGCACACTGAGCCGGTATTTCAGAGGTCCGTGGTTCGATCCCTGGCGAAGGCGATGCACATTTTTCATCTCTCCTGCTTCAAAATAAACTAATGTCTCTACAAACTTAGCTGCCAAAATTGTCTCCAAGGCTCAGTAGCAATTGACATGTTATAGCGCCGCTTTTGCTTGAGAAATTTACAAAATTTAAAGTATTATCTGACCAGAAATTTTGTACTCTAGAAAGTGATAAATTAATTAAATATCTAAATTTACACTTACAACACTAGAAATTTAAAATGATATAAAAGGAATACATGAAAATTGTAACAAAATAGAATATGAAACAACTAATAAATAAATAAATAATATGCATTAAAATACGTCAAACATTAACATAAACTTATAAGGTATTTGTCCCGCCTTCTTGGCATGTCTTCGTGGTGTAGTGGTCAGCACGCTCGGCACGTATTCGAGAGGTCGGTGGTTCGAGTCATGGCGAGAGCATTGTTCATTTTTTCTCTCTCCTGCTTCGAAATTACCGAATGCCTCTACAGTGGCGCCCGGACTAAAAAGGGTGGTGGATGATGATTCTTCACCACCAGGATTTGGCGACTGGGTCCCTTTAAAAGGGGAAGTATATAAGGTATTTCTCCCGCCTTCTTGACATGCCTTCGTGGTGTAGTGGTCAGCACGCTCGGCGCGTATTTGAGAAGTTCGTGGTTAGAGTCCTGGCGAGAGGGCATTGCTCATTTTTCATCTCTCCTGCTTCGAAATAACCTAATGTCTCTACAAACATACCACGAGTCAGTGAAAATCGTGTAATTTTAGATTCTCTAATCCCTGGGAAAAGTCGTAATAATAGTAATAATAATATGTAAGTCAATAATGCAAGTAACTAATAATTAACTCGATTCGTCTGGAAGAGAATGTTCCTGTATTTATTTTGTTTATTCGTTTGGAAGAGAATTATTCCTTTCCTGTATAAACGTATTTTGCCAAAAATCGAATTTATCAGGCTATTAAACTATGGTAATTAAAGCATACTAATTCTGCCCTGATAAATCAGAAAAACAATTGAATATGGAAGAATGAGTTAAATGGTACGAGTTAAAACTACAGACGTATATTTAAAATTAAGGAACTTGAAGGGCATTGCATCAAAAAATAGTTTATAATTAAATAGGAAAGTTCTAGTTTAGAGCTTATTACTGAACACCTAAGTCAGAAAAAGCAGCTGATTTTGCAAAAAAGATTCTAAGTTTGATTCTTTTCCAAGAGTAACACAAATCCTAAACTTGCTAATTTACAACAAATATTCGTGCCATGCTAGAAATTGTTAAGAATATTCAGTTCCGTTAGTAACGTCAAATGAGTTTGTTTTCAGTATACTATCATTTTATATACATTTAGACGATTAAAGAATATTTTATTAATATATTTATTTATATAGGGTTTAGTAATTAAACTTATATATTAAGTGAACTGAAACAAATGTCCAAAACATTTACATGATAGTGGAAAACTATATCTTAAATTGATCTGGCATTATATTAAACAACGACCTACTAACTGAAAGAAAAAAAATCACGATTGTGTCCGCAGAGTTCTTGCCTTAGCGCAGACCTAGGGAACATTATATTCAACAAGATTTCCTTCTATAAACGGAAGAAACATACGATGATGACTGCATTTTCAGACGATGTAGCCTTTGTTGTGAAAGGACACTCAAGGAATATTCTGAAGTAAAACTGTAATGAGACCCTTTCAAATTTCAGTAATTTCTGCAATAAAAAAAACTATTTATCTCGGATACAAAACTAAAAAATATTGCAATTCCAAACCTGGGTAAAACTCTTCAATGCCATCCGTACATAATCGCCAATAATTAAATACTTAAAACAGCTAAGGCATAAAAAATTTTAGGCTTAAAATTAGAACCAAATTTTCCTGGATACTGCACTTTTACAATATATGTAAAAAAAAAACTCAGGAAATCTCAAGATCTCTTTCCAGAGTGCAGATATCCATGTGGAATCTTCAATCAAAAATACTAAACGTCCTTTCTCGTGCAGTAACTGAAAAGATGGTAGCTTGTGAAGCAGCTCTTTGGGAACATCCAGCGAACATATGCAAACGAAGACCCATTCCTCCTCCGAATAGGAAAAGAGTTTCGTACCTCAGCAGCTGCGGCCATATGTATGCTAACCATGGAGGGTGCTAACAGAAATTCCTCCCCCACTGCATTATGTGCAGAAGAGGAAGCTGGCACGGGAAAAATTTTACAATTAAAAAAATCAGTTCGCACAGATCAAGAAATGAACCTTTGACAATACGAATTTCCGAGGAACTCATACTTGCGGCACCCAGCATCAAACTGGAATATCAAAACTGACAACAAAGCATAAGTTAATGAGGTAATCGAATAACCCATTCGTCTGTACAGACGGGTTGAAAATTAACACCAAATTTGGGAGTGACCGTATTATTCTGATTTCAGAACTTGAGAAAGAAATCTGGAAAAGTCACCTTCGTGAATATAACGTATTCTATGCCGAGATGGTAGCTATAAAATGAACACTTATTTGGGCAACACATCGAAACATCAACTTAATTCTTATTTATCTCGGATAGTCAGGAAACAATTCAGGAATTGCAAATTACAGAAATAAATCTCAACTATACATGAGATTCATAATTTAACAGTGGATAACGCCAACACTAAAATAGTAATAAAATGGGTAAAAGTTTATGCCGCAAGTTCATAGCTAAAACGCAGATACTGTTAGGAAAGAAGCGGCACAAAAAAGAATAAAATATTTAAGTACGCATCCAACAGGATCCTGTATGAAACGAATAAAAAGTATGCTTATAAACAACGAAATATAAATGCACACCAAAGCATTATCAAAATACCATTAAGCATTTCGAAATAAAATAATTTGAATTGTATATAAAGAAACATATATTGCATGACTGAGACCAGCAACATGGAGGAACCGCCAAGTAGGATAATAGAGAGAACGTTGTATATTGTACCCAGTAAGATAAAGATGAGAAGGCTGCCCATTGGTGGATTTCTTGCTGGGTCGATTCCATAGGCTGTGTGCCCCGTGATAGATTTTACCTTAGTAGAGCAGTAGGACGGAGCGACACCAATAAATCCGTAGGCGAATATATGGTAATCCGTACACTTTTCCTTTGTCCCCATGAATGATTTTTCATGGTCTCAGAATTTTTTCTGGTCTCAGAAAGTTCTCCACGAAGGCATCCCTTGTCTAAGGCAGATATCCCTCATCGTTTTGCCATATTCAAATAATCTAATAAGATGTCGCCAAAGTTTTAACAAGGAAGCATTTAAGAGAGCTAGGGGCTAGTTGTAACAATTTTTGGAAAAGCGTTTATAATTTTTAATGTATTTACACTTCCTTGATTATATAACTGCTGTTTTTATAGTATAACTATTCATTCCTCACACGCAGAAAATGAATACTCGGAAATTTAGTTCATTTTACCACAAGAAGTACTTTATCAAAACTAATAATCGTCTGTTAGTATTGACTATGTACTTAAGAGTTAATTGTAAGAGACCTGGGGCAAATAGTAACAATAAAAGCTACAATATCTTTAAAAAAACGTTTCTCGTTATTCTTTCCTTAGGAAGTATTGTAATCGCGATATATTTTAGGTATATTCAACAAAAATATTCATTTTAACCGCTCTCGAAACCATTTGAACGATATTTTTTTGTGACATTTGTACGTAAGAGCAGAATAAAGGACTGCTTTTGCCAAAAAATATTGTAAAATGGATTTAAAATGGATTCAGAAGAGATTTTTTTCTTGACGTCTGTATATATGCATGTATGTATGTATCTCGCATAACTCAAAAACATAGAAGGTTGAAATTTCGTATATGGGACTGCTGTAAGATGTAGTTGTCTCTTCCTTTTCGTTGCAATGGGGTAAACCAATCGTATATAAATATATATTCCACTCTGTTACCTGGCTCCGTGAGCCTAATTTTTCATTCATATATGTTGGTAAATTGTGCAATTTTGCTTTAAAAGTGATTGAATTATGTGCTTTAGGTTTTTTATGTCTTCCGGCTTATGTTTTTATGTCGGTTTTAATAAATCTGATTAATCTGCATGCATATAGTTGTAGAATTATCAGCAATTTAAAAGTTTATGTGGCGAGTTATGCCTAATGAACAGCCATTCGTTTACATTTGAAACTGAGAAGAATAGTGAAGTAAGTCAGTTTCTGCACCTTCAATGTCTTTTTGCCAACTGGGACCGAATGTAAACTTTCAGTTTTGTGCACCGAAAAATGTGCTGGCCGAATTGCTTGCTTTTGCGTAGAAACTCTAATTTTAGTTGTAATTTTTTAAAAATTTTTTAACTGTATTTGGTGTATTACGTCTTCTATATTTTACGATTTCTTGTGAATATGTTTTGATATTTTACATAGCTTCGCTTTGCCGCGAAGTGAGAATTAATTGAATGCGAAATGTATCTGTAACGAAATTCTAGGAAATAAGTTTAAATGAAATGCAGTAGAAAATAGGTATAATTTAGTAGGCCATACAAGGAAATCATGTGGTGTCCACATCAGATTGGTATTACTTGGTAAATGACAATCAAAGATATCTCATAATTTATAATGAAACAATCAAAACAGAATTATTTAACCAATTAATATAGTCAGTCTGCCTCAAACTTTCGAACAAATGATAGGTTGTTCCGCCTCCATTTAACGGGAGCCCACATTTTGCAAATCAAACGTTTCACTCATTCTTCTTCATCAGAGTGACTGTAAGCATCTCCGCAAGTTAAGTAGAGCCACTTTCATGATTCTGAATCTGTATCTGAGTTCCAAATCCTCTTCTTTTCTTATTTTATTCCTTTATAAATTATTACTTTTTACATTTTCTTCTTTAACCTCCTTTCTCCCTCTTTTCTTTATATTTCTTTTTATTTTCCTTTCTTATTAATTATACTTTCATATTTTTTTCCAATGTTTCTGTTTCGGGTGCAACAGTTAGAATGGCAGATTTCCTTTTGCGTCTGTTAGACTGTTTCCGAAATGAAGCCTTAAGGATCTTAATCTAATCTTTGAGGGGTAACAATTTTTATATTTTTATATATTTGTTAAATTTTCGAAAAGAAAACTAGATACAGTGAAGCAATTTGCATGTTAATGTTTAAGTTAACTACAGGAGCAACTTATAAGATGCTACAACTTGTTTCGGTATTTTATAATAACTTGTCTTATCGTATGGTTTTGGAATTTTTTTTAAATTTATAAAATAATATTGCCGTTAGTAAAAACACTAAGATAACATTTTAAAGCCTAATACATATATGAAATAAACATTAAAACCATTTTTAAAAAATATCAATTAACTTACCTTAAATCAAGATTTACAGAATATTTTATTTCTCAATTAACTAGCGCGTGTGCACACGATCCCCAATTATCTGTCTCTGAGGATCACTGATTATACTTAAGTTATAGGGCCCTTCATGATAATCATGTTTAGTGAAAATTTTGATAAAAATTTGCAAAAACCACCGTAATATGCGTGTTACTACGTACCACTGTCACAACTTGACTTAGCTCCTCTAATTATATACAAGGCAATATATATATATATACTAGGCTACAAGCAATTCGACCTTGTATATATATATACAAGTTGTAAGGCTTTAATTTAAACTAACAAAGTTTATTTTTAATTTTCCTTTCCTATGATTTCTTATTTCAACTTCCCGTTAGAATGAGCGCGCGTTTCAGCTTTATGCTAATTTGAAGTAGAGCCAAGTTTGTATTTAAGCGATAGGTAGGAACTTCTCAGTGTGAGAGAGCTTTTACTCTCAGATCGCTGCTGCTCTGTTCGACGTTCGCCTGACTAGCTAGTATTTAAATTCCAAGCCCTAGCGCTGTTACTCTATTACTTATTGAAGTAAAACAGTATTAGCCAAATTTTTCTACGCACCATTAATAGTTTAGCGTGGAGGCCAACCTCGCGTTCATAGCTCTGTGAGCAACGATTACTTAATTTCTATTTAAATTTAGTTTAAATTATTTGATTGTTCAGTTTAGACACAAGTGTGGTCATTATTTTCTGTATCCCTCCCGAGTTGGGAAGTGGCTGTATATAATTGTGATTTAATAAAAGAGGATTATAAATCCTTCTTACGAGCAGTTCTTCTACCACTTAACCACAGTTTTCTACCACAGGACATAGCTGCATTCAGCTCCCTATTCAAGATCAGGACTTAGTTACTTCACGAATATGTTCGCAAAGAGTATGCACCAAACACTCAGTCCTGACACTGGCGCCCAAAGAAGAAAAATGAGAGGATGGCCTGAAAGACAAGAAGATGAACCTGAGATACCTGGAGTACCTGTGCAGAACCTTGAGATACCACCTCCTGCCCTAGAAGTATTTGGCTACATTGTACAAACCATGCGGGCAGCCATGAAGCCAGCGGCAAGTTTTGGCGGCAAGTCAGTCGTAATTAATTTGCTGGAAAAACTAGATGTCCACTTCATGTTATATCCAGTCCACGAATTTCAGAAAGTCACTCTTGCCACCAGCGCTTTGAAGGGCCAAGCTCTAAATTGGTTCAAGTGTATTGGAAAGAATCTTTTGGGGGAACCGGGAAGCCCCACATACACTTATGAAAAATTTAAAAATTCCTTGGTGAAAGCATTTCCTGTAGTACGAGATCGAGCCAGACTGGAGGTGAAACTTTTTAGCCGTTATCAAGAAAAGATAGAAGATTTGTCAAATTTTATCTTGAGAAAAATCCAAGTTTTCAAGCTTTTGTATGGAAGTCGCCCGGATCCTGAAATAATTCAAATTATACTTCCTAGGCTACTGCCCCAAGTTCAAGATTTTATCGAGCTAAGAAACCCAACGACTGTAGATAAATTATTCGAGCTCGTCGTACAATTTGAAAGTCGAAGAACGGCAGACAATGAACGACGTCGCCAATATGAGCGAAGAAATCAGTGGAATACGCCAAGACCCCAGCAGAAGCAAAAACAGAGTTACGGGAACAAGGCGAAGCAATTGCGGAAGAAAGATGTATCTCCTAAATCGAGCGGCGAACGGCGAGATTTTAATCGAAAAATGACCAGAGATGCAGAAGGCAACCAGAATAAGAAGAAGGATTTAAACTAAGATGGATTTCTTCGAGGAAGGTGAAGAAGTCCGAAGCCTCGCAAAATCCTTCCACAATTAGTTTAAACACTGTGGTCGTAAAAAATTTAAGTTTACCGAACATTGAAGTCTTAATTAACAACATACCGGCGACGGCTCTATTGGATACAGGAGCGCAAACCAGCTTTATCTCAGAAAGATTTTTCAAGAAGCACTTTCGCCGTTATAGAATTTTTAGTGCAAGAGACACGAATGTCATAGCGGCCCAAGGAGAGAAGTGTAGATGCTTAGGAAAAGTTTCACTTTTTGTGCGTATCAACGACGAGCAGGTAAAAATTTTATTTTATATTGTGCGAAACCTGCAAACATGTATTATTCTGGGTGGGGAGTTTTTTAGATTGGCAGAAGCGAAAATAGATTTTCAGGGAGGAAAATTAACGATATCCATGCAACCAGTGGAAAAGAAGAATGATAAGCCCCCGCAGCTGGAGTTACAGCACTTACTGGCAGATGAGCAAGAAAAACTGCAGGCATTGGTAAGTGAGTTTTCAAATTTATTTAGCGATGTACCGGGTTTCACGCAGGTGACGAAACACGACATAGAAACAGGGGACGCCCAACCAGTAAGGCAAAAGCCTTATCGTTATGATAAGGTAAAAGAAGAAATAATTGAATACCATATTAAGGAAATGTTGAAACGAAAAATAATTACCCCGATTTCTAGCACTTATGCTAGCCCAGTAGTTTTATGAAAGAAAAATAATGATTATCCGATTACGCACCCGAAGCGGTGGCGTTTTGCTATCCATTACAGAAGGCTAAATGCCGTCACAAAATATCCTGTATGTCCTTTGCCGATAATCGAAGAGATAATTCGAAATATTACCTCTACAAAGTATATGTACACATTAGATCTTACGAGTGGCTATTTTCAGATTGGGGTAAAACCCGAAGACGTCCCTAAGACAGCCTTCATAACGAAGTCTGGCACGTCCGCATTTCTTAGGATGCCTTTTGGTTTATCGGGCGCGCCGGCAACTTTCCATCGGATTGTTGGACATCGTCTTAAGACCGGTCCTTGGTAAAAGTACGTTCATATATTTGGACGATATTATAAGTACGAGTAATAGTTTAGAACAACACTTACAAGATTTAAGAAAAGTGTTTTTATTGTTAAACGAAGCTGGTTTGAAGATAAATGCGTTCAAATGTAAATTTGCCGCAAAAAAGTTCCGTTATTTAGGGTTTAAAATTTCTCAGAATGGAATCGAATCGGATCAGTCCAAGATAATAGCTATTAAAAATTATCCTCTTCCTAAAACAGCGAAGAAGTTAGCGTCGCTTCTTGGTATGTGTTCATACTATCCGTCCTTCATTAAAGACTTTGCCAAAATAGCTGAACCGCTGCTAAAATTGAAGAGGAAGAAAACTAGGTTTCCGGGGTCAGCAGAAGCCAACTTGGCATTTCAAAAAATGAAAGACGCATTGATTCAAGCCCCCGTTTTAAAATTTCCGGAGGGGGATAAAGGACTAGAAATTTCAGCGGACGCTTCAGATTTTGCGATTGGGGCAGTGCTTTCTCAAAATGGGCAACCAGTGGCCTTTTTAAGTCGAACGTTAAATGAAACCCAGAGAAACTATTCGGCCACAGAAAGGGAAACTCTCGCAGTGTTATCAGCAGTGCATAAATTTCGTGTTTTCTTTGGAAGTTCTCCAGTAACTGTATATACGGACCACGCAATCAGCAGTGCATAAATTTCGTGTTTACTTTAGAAGTTCTCCAGTAACGGTATACATCGACCACGCTGCGGTCACCAGACTCTACCCTGGAAAAAATTTATCACCCAGATTAATAAGGTGGGCACTTAAATTACAAGAATATAATCTAGTAATTAAACACACGCCGGGAAAGGAAAATGTTGTGGCAGATGCTTTAAGCAGAATTAACTTGGATGAAGATGGAAATACGGTTAGAAGAGCCATGCTGACATCCAAAGTATTAGATTCTCTTGAAACAGTAATAGCCAAACTCGGAAAAGATCCGGAGTTCAAAAATATATACAATTATTTGGCCGACCCTGAGAATTTCAGTCATCCGGATATTGTGCCGATAAGAAATAGGGCCGCAAATTACGAAATAACGAAATAATTGATAGACTTTTATTTTATACGAAAACGACTAATGAAAACCAGGAGTTATCAAACCTTATTATGACCGTAATAAAATAGAAACGTTTAAAGATTTTTTCCAGGATACGGGGAGACGTACTTCCACGGAAGATGAACCTCAGCGGCAACAACAGGAACCAGCAACAATTGCAACGAAAGGCCAGAAACAGAAAGCCCCCCTCAACAAAGTAGAAGAAACAAGAAACGGAAAATCACCAGAGGAGATGGATTGAAAAGAAAGAACTCGGATAATACAAGTTCGACAAATAACAAAAGACCAAAGCGCAATGGACGAGGCCAGCCCAAAGTAGTCAAGAGGACAGCCGAAACATCGGAAAGGAGTCTGAGAAGCAAGCAGACCCGGTTGCAGCCTGAGGATCAGCGTCCGGAATACAGCAGGAGCCCGGAGCAGCGACGAACGAGGGCCCAGGAACAGAGGACCCTGCCGAACAAACGTCGAGCGGATCACCTTCCTCCCCAGCGCATGTATCACAGAATGGAAAGAAGGACCCCTAGAAGAAAGGCGGAGGAACAACAAGAGGGCAACGGTCAGCGACCAAAATCAAGGAGACTGGCCCAAGCTACAATCTATCCAACTTTCAAGGACTGGGCCAAGAAAAGAATGGCTGACTACAACAACATAAGTAATATTTCTTATTCCAACGTTTAGTTAATTTTCGAGTGTTACTGCAAGTTGCAGGGTCTCTTTTTACCTCAAGCGAGGTTGATTTTTACGCTAAGTGGGCGATAAATGATTACTTATCTTGAAAGATGTTTTTGTTTAAAATTGTAATTCTGCAAAGATTTAAAATTATTTAATGGTTGTAAAGTAGATTCTGAAGCATTGCGTATATTAGCCTTGTAAAAGCAATGAATTGCTGCGAGAATGTTAACTAAATGTTTTTGTATTATGCCTTGTCGAAAGACTTGTAAATTTCTAGACTGAAAAGTCGGTAGAAGGAAAACATGATTTAGTCTACAGACTATTATTTCAGTGTAATGCAATGTTTCAGAAAAGAACTTTGAAAAAAAGAATATGAAGCACTTGCTGTAAACTTAGAAATTTAACGCGTACTTATTGTATCTTGTGATTTGTATGCAATTGTTAAAAGTTTCATATAATGTAACAAAATGGATTTATGGCATCAATGCACGTTAGGTACAAAGTTAACTTTCAATGAAGCATTCTTTATGCAAACTACGAATGGTATGCATGAAAAGGTGAGATAGAATCACTAGAATGCAAGTATTAGTAGGCTCTCCACCAAATACACTTAAAGTGATAGACATGAAGTTAGTCAGAACCTCAGGTTTAGCTGTTTATAGGCTGTCTTCTGAGGTCTCGATATGCCAAGTTCTAACTGATGTTAGTCGATCGTAGGTGGTAGAGTCGAACACTCCCTAATAAAAAAAACCCACTATTGTGGTTCGCTTTTCATCCAACACCGGT
The DNA here is from genome assembly GCA_000611955.2 of Stegodyphus mimosarum. NCBI lineage: Eukaryota > Metazoa > Arthropoda > Arachnida > Araneae > Eresidae > Stegodyphus > Stegodyphus mimosarum. The sequence continues at coordinate 376,875 of KK113954.1, forward strand.
GGAGAGCATTGGAGGAAGAAATTAATTTTGCTTGAATGATAATGTGTGTGTGAAAAATTACACGGGTAAGAAAAGAAGTCTGTTACCTAGTGTTATTATGTTATACTAAAATTTCTTACCTTCCAGATTTTGCTGGAAGGACTCCGACGAAAGTAAAGGAATTACTGAAAACAGATGAAGTTTTATGTAAAAATCAAGTTTTCGTCTGTAAATCGCCAAGAAATTCTATTTTTCTGTAAAGGTTGGCCTAAGTTAGGAAGAGTTAAATTTTGAGTATTTTTAGAATCGCAAAGTTTCAACATGATCCGTTTGGACCACAGTAGTTCAACTTTTGCCAATTCTGGCGGGAAGTATGTAAGGTTTTAATTTAAACTAACAAAGTTTTATTTTTAATTTATAATTTTCCCTATGATTTCTTATTTCAACTTCCCGTTAGAATGAGCGCGCGTATCAGCTTTATGCATATTTGAAGTGGAGCCAAGTTTGTATTTAAGCGATAGGTAGGAACTTCTCAGTGTGAGAGAGCTTTTAGTCTCAGATCACTGCTGCTCTGTTCGACGTTCGCCTGACTAGCTAGTATTTAAATTCCAAGCCCTAGCGCTGTTACTCTATTACTTATTGAAGTAAATCTAAGTGCGTTGGTATTAGTTAAATCTTGCTACGCACCATTTAGCATAGAGGCCAACCTCGCGTTCATAGCTCTGTGAGCAACGATTACTTAATTTCTATTTAAATTTAGTTTAAGTTATTTGATTGTTCAGTTTAGGCACAAATGCGGTCATTATTTTCTGTATCCCTCCCGAGTTGGGAAGTGGCTGCATATAACTGTGGTTTAATAAAAGAGGATTTTAAATCCTTCTTACGTGCAGTTCTTCTACCACTTAACCACAGTTTTCTACCACAGAACATAGCTGCATTCAGCTCCCTGTTCAAGATCAGGAACTTAGTTACTTCACGAATATGTTCGCCAAGAGTACGCACCGAACACTCAGTCCTGACAAAATATTATATATATATATATACGACCTTGTATACATATATATGTATAAAGCCTTATATATATATATATATATATATATATATATATGTATGTATGTATATATATATATACAAGGCTCTACACAAGGCAGCCAATAAAAAATTGTAAATTATTTTTTTTTCTTTTCCATCGAAGAATGCTGAAGATATGTCTTCTAAATTCCAATAGAGCTCACATAGTTAGACAAAATATCGATTTTAAACCTACTTTAATTTGAAAAGAATTTGAAGAAATTTTCCACAGAAAAGTAAGAAAATGAGAGACCCTCGCTTGCAATAAATAGCTGTGGCTTTCTTCTATAATGGAGAATAATGATTCATGGCCTCAAAGATCCTCATATTTACAGCAGAAAATATGGAGCCTACAAAATATATTATCCTAAATTTCCATCAACCTGGATTTCCTGATTTCCATGTAAATCCTGAGCCTGGAAATGAGATGATGGTTTTCCATGTAAAGCTTTGTAAGGATCTTTAATCAGAACTTCTTTTTGAGGAGAAATATTTGGAACTATCTGGTGAATGTAGAGCATTATAATGATGAAATCATTTGAGTAGATTGAAAAACACACTGTTCACATTTATGCCTTTAAACCCGCCTGAAAAATCTTAGAAATCCGAGTTGCTGCAGCTCACTTCCTACAGTATCCACAGATTGACTCACTGGAAAATGTGAGTGCATTCAAAGTTTAATGAGTTCTAAGGGAAGATTTTACGATGTCCATTCATCAGTTTATGGTGATGGCACATTGTGTTAACAGTTTCAGGCTACGATAATGAAGGTACTACGATTTATCTATTTTATAATCATGTATATATTTCTTCAGGAAATGTTTAGTGTGAAATTCTAAGGCATAAAAATAGCATATTGAATCTCAATTAAGATTAAATCAAAAATAGCATAACTCTGTTTTTCATACATTTCAAGTAATAGAATGTTGAATTTTCAGGTTTAACATTCAATTTTACAAACTGGTTTAAAAACATCACAGTTAATGGGAGTTTCTTGCATTTATTATAAGAGAAATGTTTTGAAATATTTAAAATTTTCTGAATTAGTAAAACCCTGCAGCAATATTTATTTCTTTACATTACGTTCGTGCGAAAATATTTTTTACCTTAACTTCCTTCTCCTTTAAAATCTGTTCATTTAATCAAGAAGAGAAAATAGAAACAGGAGATTAAAAACCAAGAAAAAAGACCGGGCAGGAAATTAAGACGAGAATATGAATAGCTAATGCAACCTTATTTGCATGGAAAAGAGGAAAACCATTTATTAAAAGCATAAATTTCTGGGTCTTTTTTCTTTACTACAACTTCTTTCATTTTCTTTCCTTTCGAAGAAAACTTATTTGGGTGGCTTCAAAGCACTTAGAAATGAGTTATGATAGCAGAGTTTTCAAGAAATATTTCAACTTCGGAAGATATTATAATTTCTGAGTTTTGAAGACATCTTTTAGAACGTTTTATAACTTTAGTCTAAAGATGTATACAGCAACTTAAGTTTTGTTAGTACATAACTATTTTGTATATAAGGATAAATGACTTTTTGAAGCATTTGTTCATCAGAAAATGTTTAACTTTAAAATCTATTCAGACATTTAAAAACTGCTGTATTAAAACTTCTGTTTAAAGACTAAAGTATAGAATTTCTTCTGCTTTCATCAGTCAACATATACATTCGAAAAAAAAAGGTCATTCCAAGTGAAATTGTTTGTAAGAAAGTCAATGGTAATTGGCGTAGATTTAATTTTAACAGAAGAACTTTCAGCGATTAAATATTATCTCCTTTTACAGCTGTAGTTAAATGAAAGATAAGCAAAAAAGAGAAACTAATAAATTTTCTAGACTATGAGAGTAACTAACTACGATGCCTTCTATAATGAAAGGCGGTAAAAACTAAAGGAGCAAACAAAAAGTGCCACCTAACGATGGAAAATGAAATTATAAATTATCTGTTTACAGCTGAGTGGGGAAAAACGAAATAGAATTTAAGTCATTGTCAAATGTATAAAGATTTTTATAGATCAGCATCTTTAGAATGGTGGAGGGAACTATTCTAGCGGTTGCCTTACTGATATACCTGAATGAAATTAAACAACTAGAATTCTGGAATCCTGCAGAATGCATTATTTTGAAAAATAAATAAATAAATAAATTTAAATTTGAAAAAAATCTGAAAGCTTTCAGATTATATATTACGCCAAAGCGGCGTTTTTTTTCCTCATTTATACTTACATACACGTTTCAAGAGCATTTAGGTTGACTCCCCTTACAATAACAACATTTAAAAACAGCATATCTAGAATTTTGGATAGATAGTCTCGCGCGCTGGTGATAAAAATATTTTATTCCGCACAGTGTATTGCCACTGCTCGCCTTGAAATCGTTGAGTTTCTTAGTAAAAAATTTATTAAACTTAAAAAAATATGAACTAGATAATAAAACAAATTCAAAATTCAAGATTCAGGTGTCCATACTCGGGCAAAGCATTACGTTATTCATAGCTCTAGGTATCGCTGTTTTTTCACAATACGATAAAAATACATACATTCAGGCAGATTCTTCATTATTTAATATTGTTACGGATTTTGTATTTATTTAGAATTTAAATTAAAATTGTTTTATTTTCCCCTGCAACGCAACGCGTGACGAATTTGAAAAGAAAGCTACGCTGAAAAAGTAAAAATACAAGAGCGCGTGCATTTAATATTTAATAAATAAATATCTCGTAATTGTACTATTTTGCTATCTATTAAAATCGAGAAAATAGATTTCACGAGAATATTCTCGTAATGACTAAAAAGCTTATAAAAGCTGGATTAAAACATCTCAGCTCGGCTGTAGTTGTTTTAAGCGAACTGTTGTTTACTTAGTGCTGTTATTGATTGTAGCGAATTTGCTGTAAGATCGAATTAGTTTCTCTGTAATTTGAGTTCAGTTCTGTTTAACCTTTTAGCAGTTCTAAATATAACTGCTGTGAGATATTGTGATATTATACGAATATCTTTGAGGAAATATTTCAGCGTTTTGCTTTATTTCTTATGAAAAGAATAAATTTTATTAACTTTTTAACAACTTGTGCATTCAATCCATTACGTACCCGTACGCACGCAACACCTTTTGGTGTCAGAAGAATGGGATTTGAATGCCAATAATTAGAGCGATGGAAAAACAACTGAGGCAGTTGATGACTGCATTTGCTGCATTCCAAGAAGAGATGAAATATGGCCAAGAAACTGTTCAAGAAAAGATGGAAGCAGTTATGAAATAAAAGTGGGCCAAGAAGCCGTTCAAGAAAAGATGGAAGCAATTAAAGACGAAATGAAAGTGGGCCAGGAGGAGATGAAAAGAGAAATCACCTGCATAATAGAAAACAAATTCCAGGCTATGAAAGGCAGAATAGACTCGGTTGAAAATAAGGTTGGCGAAATTGAAGAAACAGTTTCTTCTGTCAAAGAACAAATATAAAGGAGAAGTTTCTGTTGTGGAGGAACGAATTGAAGGGAGCATTTCTGCCGTCCAATAGCAAATCGAACAACAAATTGATGAAAAGGCTTTTGCAGTTGCCAAAGAAGTTGACAATTTAAAGAAATTCGTAGAGACTGCAGGGAGCAATTCGGGTGGTTTTAAATTTTTACCCATGCCTGCTCGTTCCTCACAGGAGCTATCCACGTATGATAGGAAGACCTCCTGGCAAGTATATAGGACACAATTTTCTATAGTGACGGAAGCAAATGGATGGGATTCCCAAGCAAAGACCTGTCATTTCGCCGCTTTTCTGAGAGTAGACGCAGCGGATATCCTGCAAACTCTCCCAGAAAATCAAAGGCTAGATTTTGAAGTGCTATCCGGCGCATTGGAGCTGCGCTTTTGGGAAAAGTGTTTAAAAGACTACAACAGGCTTCAATTAAAATTCCGTCAACAAAAGCCTAAGGAAACACTCCAGGAGCTAGCCACGGATGTCGAAAGGCTGTCTCATCTGGTCTTTTCGGAATGCCCGACAGAAACAAGAGAAATCCTGTCCTTGCAGTACTTCATCGACGGCATTCGGGATTCGGAAATACAGAAGGCTCTACGTGTGTTAAAATTCAAAGTCTACGCCATGCAGTTCGAGGCAGCCCATCAAGCAACTCGTAGAGAGTGACACCCAATCAGAGCTGAGCAGGTCCAGGAGCCAGTGGATCAAATGGCTGCTCGCCTAGATGATTTAACAAGACAAGTCAATGCCTTGAGACGAAACAAGAGTGACAAGAAACCGACCCTAAAGTGCTGGAACTGCGGTGTTCAAGGGCGCATACGAAGAAGCTGCAGAACACCCCAGGGCAAGGATGTTAAGACCGCACCTATCAAAAGGAGGGACACTAATTAGTGGCCATCTCGCAGAGCGGAGGTTGCCAGAAAATGAAAATCCCCAAGCGCTTCAGATTATTGCAGCGAGTGGCGGCAGTAATGGACTTTTCACCATGGGACACATCAATGGAGGTCCTTGTAATATAACCATCGATATAGGAGCCAATTCGAAACGATGATAAGCCATTATTCGAAAGGATGTGGCTCAATAATTGAAAAGCGAACTGATCTGGACGCCACCCTCATTACCGTCCAGACTGTATCCGGCGAGAAGATCGACATCGACGGAAAAGTAAACGTTAACGTCACGTTTGGAAGTGCCCCCTACCATCACACTGCCTATGTGGCGGATAATACAGATAATTGCATACTCGGGTTGGACTTTCTAAAGAGATACAATTTTTCCTTGGACTATAAAAATAATGAAGAAGCCGAATAACGCTATGTCCTCTCAGGACATAGCGTTACTCGGCATTAATGAAGAAGAAGTTAAATCTGTCCACAAAATCATAGCACAAGACATTATCACTATACCAGCAAGAACAGAATTTTTATTTTCAGAATCCATAGCCAAAAATAAAAATTTCCGCTACGGCATCATAGAATATCCCAGGAAATGTAATAGCCCGAAAGGAGTTCTAGTAGCCTCAGCACTCGTCGACCTATCCCGGACCATAATCCCGGTGACAGTTGCCAATGTAACTGAGAAGGCGAGAGTTATCAAGAAAAGTGCAGTGGTTGCAGCATGTACTCCAGTAACTAGCGCTGAAAGAAAGCATTACATCCCAGAATCCATATCTTCAGAGAGTATTATATCGGAGCTATTACAGAATGCGCAATTAAGCGATGCTGAGAGGAATGCTGCCGAACGTGTCATTCCAGAATTTCAGGATGTTTTCTCCTGCTCGTCTTCTGACGTGTGTCGAACCAGTTTACGCATCACAGAATTGATAACCAACCAATTCAGCAACACCCAAGACGTCTGGCGATAGCTAAACAGGAAGAGGTAGAAAAACGCCTAAAGGACATGCAAGAAAGCAATGTCATCGAGCCTTCAGGAAGTCCCTGGGCGTCTATCCTCGTCCTGGTGAAGAAGAAAGACGATTTATTTAGATTTTGCGTTGACTATCGCCGATTGAACGAGGTTGCGAAAAAAGACAGCTAACCTCTTATTAGAACTGACGACACTTTTTCCAGAAGTAAGTGGTTTTCGACGCTAAAGTGGACATTGACAGGTAGAAATGTACCCTGATGACCGAGAAAAGCTGGCATTTACTACAGGACAAGGACTTTGACAGTTCAAGGGGGTGCTGTTTGGATTATACAACGCGCTGGCAACATTCGAAAGCCTCATGGAGATTGTTCTGAAAGGCCTTTCCTATGATATACCTGGATGACATCATCATCGTCGGGAAGAGTTTTAAAGGACATCTAGGAAATCTTAGAAAAGTGCTTCAGAAACTGAAAGAAGCTAATTTAAAGTTGAGTCCCGCTAAATGCAAATTATTCATACAGGAAGTGACTTACTTCGGACAGGTCATCACTGCCGAAGGTATGTGCATAGATCCTGAAAGGCTATCAGCCGTTAAAGACTGGAAACATCCCGAAAATGTCCATCAGCTGAGAAGCTTCCTATCGCTTTGCACTTACTATAGGAGATTTGTGAAGGACTTTTCTTCCATCGTAAGACTCCTTCACAAGCTGACAGAGAGCAAGCAAAAGTTCTTGTGGACTAAAGAATATGAGGATGCATTTAAGAACCTGAAGGAAGCTTTAACATCTCCTCCGATCTTGATCGACAGACTCAACAGACCATTTATTTTCGACATGAACGCAAGCAATGAAATTGTCGGTGCTGTTTTGTCCCGAGAAATAAATGGCCAGGAACGTGTAGTGGCTTATTGGAACAAATGCCTGTCTAAACAGAAAAAGAATTACTGTGTCACCAGAGAAGAGTTGCTCGCCATAGACAAAGCCGTAGAACATTTCCAACGTTATCTAAATCGCAAAAAATTTCTACTTCACAAGGATCATGCCTCATTGGCCTGGCTTTTAAATTTCAAGAATCCTGAGGGTCAAATAGCCAGGTGGTTATAGAGACTCCAGGAATAGGAAATCACTATCCGTCATCGGAAGA
>KK113954.1:384437-425446 GCA_000611955.2 Stegodyphus mimosarum
TCGGAAGAGATCACACGGAAATGCTGACACCCTGTCTAGAAGACCTTGCCCGGAAAGCTGTCGATATTATTCCAGAGTCGGAGCGAAATACGAACTGCTGAGCCCAGTCGCACGACAAATTACAGTATTAAAATCGGCTGATCAAGACCCATGGAGAGACCTCAACAGAAAACCTCCCTGACAGACTTTACTCCACATTCAAAACGGCGTCTTATACGGGAAATTCGAATCGGTTGATGGGAAGACTTTCCGATGGCAACTGATATTATCAAGGTCCAGGATTCCGGATGTCCTTAAAGAACTACATAGCAGTCTTACAGGAGGTCACTTCGAGATAATGAAGATCTTGCAGAGAGTTCGTGAGTTCTTCTACTGGAATAATGCAAAGGATAACTTCCAAAAGTGGTGCCGATCTTGCGATGCCTGTGCGGGTCAAAAAGGACCGAAGAAAGGCAGCCGAGGGAAGCTACAACGTTACACTGTAGAAGCACCTTTTGAGCGTATTCCCTTGACATCTTGGGACATCTGCCACGAAGTGCTAATGACAACAAATACATCCTCGTTGTCATTGATTACTTCACTAAATGACCTGAAGCATATCCTATTGATTCCAATATTACTTTTCTGGTTTTAATTTCTTTGTTAATTTAAAAAATGATAATAATTTTAAGCTAATTACTTTATATATAGAAATAGTAGTTACATTACTTGTACAAACACCTATGTAATCATTATTAAAATCACACTCATGTCCATAAATTAAGGATAATTCGGAGTCACGCGGAAATCGAAATCTAAAATAAATATATCACCTGTAAAATCACTACACACATCTTCAAGAATCATATGCCAATTACAGGAAGTAACCAGATGACACCGATGGTACGTCACAATGACGAGAGTGTAAGAGAGTGATATATAAGGAATACAGGCAAAGAAGTAAAATTGTTCGCAGGCGCTTTATAAGCATTTCAATGCAATAACCGAATAGTTATGACACAAAGGATGCATTTGGATGATTTTTTACGTGGTAGAATTATCGGCCGTCTGGAATGTGAGCGTACTCAACTGGGTGTATCAGACGAACTTGGAATTGCCCAGAGTGTGCCAATTGGAAGCGATAGGCCTAGAGAAATGACAGAACATGAAGACCGAACAATCGTCAGAGCTGCACTCACAGTGCCAGATCCATCATTATCATCGATTGTACGTTCAGCTAGTGCTTCAGTGACCACAAGGACCATTCATAGACGGCTCACGGAAAGCAGGCTGAGGTCACGGCGTCCCTTGCGCCGACTACCATTGACCTCTGTACGACGTCAAGCTAGTTTGCAGTGGTGTCGGGCTCATTCGCACTGGAATGTCACTGACTGGAGTGGAATAGTCTTCAGTGATGAGCTGCGCTTTGAACTGATGATGACCAGCGAAAGCGAATCTGGAGACGCACCGGACAGCGGTGTGATATCAACCTGACTGTCTTCTGGCAGACAGGCCGACAACCAGAAGTGATGGTCTGCGGTGCCATTTCATTTCATAGTAGGACCCCTTTGGCTGTCATCAGTCACAACCTTGCAGCACAGCGGTCTCCAGGCTTTGGCAACGATTCCAAGATGATGGTAATGTGAGTAGACATTACAGCACAGGTCACCCCAGAGTTATAACGCCGAATGAGCACAGGCATTTGGCAGTTACTGCGAAAAGAAACAGGGGTAACACAGCCTCAAACCTGTCTCGTCAGCTATCTTCAGCCACTGGTACGACAATTTCAAGGCAGACCGTGTACAGACGCTTAGGGCAGATTGGTCTATATGCTCGTAGACCTGTCAGATGAGTTCCACGTACTGCAACTGACAGTCGCCTGCGGTTAGCCTGGAGTAGAGAACATGCATTGTAAACACCGCAAAATTGGGCTTGTGTGATGTTTCCCGACGAGTCCAGGTTTAGCTTGCAATCTGATTCTCGCCGGACTTTCATATGGAGAGCTCCAGATACCCGTTACCACCAAGAAAACATCATTGAACGACACCGTTACGGTGATGCAGGAGTGCTCGTTTGGGGTGGAATTATTCTGGGTTCCAGAACTGACTTGCATGTTTAAATTGGAACCATGACAAGCCAAATCTATCGGGACGTCATTCTGGAACAACAGGTACGTTTGTTTCGGGGCGCCATGGGCGCACAATTTGTGTTTATGGATGACAACGCCCGTCCTGATTGTGCAAACATCGTAAGCGAATGCCTGCAATCGGAGGATATCACACGTATGGACTGGCCAGCATTCTCACCGGACTTGAATCCAGTAAAGCGCGTGTGGGACATGCATGGCCGATGAGTTACAGCCCGTCAACCGCCTCCTACATGTCTACCGGAACTTCGGAGAGCATTGTTCTTTGAGTGGTGTAATATCCCCCAAGATCAGATCGATAATTTGATACTCAGCATGCCTAGGCATTGTACGGACTGTATTGCATCGTCTGGGAGACATACAATGTATTAACAATCATACCAACCATGTAATATTGGTCTTTTGTAAATAGGTTTTTTTTTTGTAATTTGCTCCAGGGAGAAAAAATCGCTAATTTTTTTAATAATATCAAACATATAACATCTTTTTTTGCTCTTTACCTTTTGTTTAATAAATAAGCTTTACAAATAAGTCAAATTTGTTTTGCTTCTAACTCTTCCTTTGCCTGATTTTGCATTATCCTTAATTTATGGACATGAGTGTAATATAGCACTTTTATGACGGGAATAAATATGCCGCAAATTTAAATCATGAGTTTCCTTATTAGATACGAGGTTGCTACGACTTCGATATCCTAGTAATTTGATAAAGTAAAGGTATTCAATCTCTGGGTCGCAAGCAAACTCAAGGTCGGGAAAATTATTGCGAGTTGATATCGGAGTCGCGAGGTGAATGAAAAAATGAAATAAAAATTATTTGAATACAATTGCATCACTGACAGATTTAGTTGAGAAAAGATTTTGTTTTTTAAATCATGAAATTTTATTAAATTCTACAGCGATTACTCTATTTTTAGAACAAAGACTTCAGAAAGTTATGCCATCTCTTTGAAATTGCTGTTCTGAAACCAAGTTGGTCCAGATATGCGTCGGACGAGAGGCTGTACTGTCTGTCTATCAGAAGAACAGATCTCGACAAATAGTCTACAGTCTTTCATTTTGCCGTAAAAAGGACTCCTAACCCGTTTTTTGTAGGGGTGTTTTGAAAAATTGCTTTCATTTTGTAATTTTGGCGCAATTAACGACGAACTGACTCTAAACTTTTTCTTTCCTGTCTCCAATATTCGCCAAAATCAAAATGACAATAAAACATTCAATTGGCTCAATCCTACTTGAAATATATTTACCCTGTTGCTATATCCACTGCCGAAAACTAGTGCTTGTGCTAAACGGACTACTTTTAAAGTTACAAATTTGATGTTTCCTGATGGATGAGTGGCTAAAAACTGATAGGGTAGTTGGAAAAAGACATGATGAGAAGAGAGCTTTGATTTCCGCTGTTATGAATGTTCGATATCGACCAAATAAGTTTCGACAGTTCTACCTCTTACAGAGTCGAGACATAAAGAAGTAAAAGCAAACAAACGGGTTCATAGACAAAGAGGTTATAAAATATTTCTTTGTATGTACTAAAGATGATGAACCAAAGGATAGATGCATTCTCTTCGTGGCAGTATTGTAAAACGAGTTATAGAGACCAAATAAACTTCAGAGGCACCTACACACCAAACACTTAGAATCCAAACATAAAGCCACTGTATTTTTTCAAAAAAAATACACATTTGAAATGTAATCAAATTTTTTATGTCTGAATTTACCGATATTAATGTAAGTGCAGTAGCGGCTTCTAAGCTATCGTGTAGCTTAAATTGGCAGTCTATACACAGTTTCATAACAGTTTTTGGCAATCCATGACAGTTTCATAATTGTCACAAGCAGCCCAGGATATAATGTATATTATATCTTCCAAAAAGGAAAATCAGTAGATACATTAAATACCACTTTCTGATAGAACAATTTGTGACAGAGTTTACGATATACGAAATAGTAGATAATGTGGAGTACGAACTTATAATCAGAATTCAGAAAAGTAAGTTTTTCGAAATTGGATGAATCCACCAAAAAAAAACCCTGCATAATTAATTTAGTTTCCAAAATATGAATACAAAATGAAATCGTTGCGGATATGCCGTGATGGTGCTCATGACCATGGTAGAAAACACAGAATACTTGTAGCCCGAATCAAAGAAGTCGTTCCTAATGTAACTTGGTTTCATAACTTGGGTTCACAGAGAAAAGCATGTATCGAAAAACATGTCACCGAACTTAAAATGTTTCTTAGATATTAGAGTTAATGTAATGAATTTTATTAAGACATTCTTTGAACTCAAGGATTTTTTTCTCAAATATGTAGAGAAATGGCGAGTAAACATCAGCATTTTACATATAGAGGTGCATTGGCTTTTTGGGAGGGTAGGGTCTTAAAGAGGCTATTTGAATTTAAAGGCAAAGTGCTTGTGTTTTTAAATGACAATAATGATAAAGATAAAAAATTGTTACACTTTTTAACTGATGAAGAATGGTTGTGTAAGTTAGCTTCCTTAAGTGATATTTTTCTCAAATTGAACTTTTATACAAGTAGAACAATTAAATGTAATTTCAGCTTGTAAGGTATTTCTCCCGCCTTCCTCGCATGCCTTTATTATGGTGTAGTGGTCAGCACGCTGGGCGAGTATCCAGAGGCCCATGGTTGGAGTTCCGGTGAAGGCGTTGCTCATTTTTCACAATTGTTGCTTTCAAAAGTACCTATTGTCTCTACAGTGGAGCCCGAACTAAAAAAGGTGATAGATTATGATTCTCCACCGGAATTTGGCGATTGGGTCTCCTAATAACCAGTCGCCCTTTAAAAGGGGAAGTATGTAAGGCATTTCTCCCGCCTTCTTCGTATATCTTCGGAGTGTAGTGGTCAGCACGCTGGGCGAGCATCCAGAGGTCCGCGGTTCGAGTCCCGGAAGGGCATTATTCATTTTTCACAACTCCAACACAACAACAAAAAATACCTAATGTCTCTACAAGCTGATGATAAAGAAAATTTATATATAATGTTCCTACTACAAGAATATTAATTTCGCAGCATTTTCTACTTTGGAAAGTTTTGTTGTTGAAAACACAGTAAAATTCATTCAGTTGGTTATTAAAGATATAGTAACGCACTTGACAGCTCTCTAATATCAATTTAATACTCATTTACCGGAATATTTTTCTGACTCTGAATGGATCTGAAATCTCTTTCATATTCTGTTACCTAAAAATTTATCATTTCATTCAATTTATCACAATAGATTAGTTGCCATCTGAAAACAAAAAGGATTAAAATTTGTTTTCAAAGAGCCTGAATGAAATAGCTTTGAATTTAAAGTTCGTGCTGAATATCTAGAAATGTGTGATGCAGCTATCTTATATGGGCAAGATGTGATTTTCCCAATTTCTCTATCTAAAACCTAAATATCAAAGCAAATCAGCAGCACAGCCAATTAGCAGTAAGACGTAGCTTGAGAAAAGCAGAGCCAGGAATACCACTACTTGTAAAGAAGAAGTAGGTTCAGAAGTCTCATTAAATGTTGTTTTGTAGTTCTTTAATCCGAATTATTTTATTCCTACGAATTATACGCCATTTTTCGTATGAAATAAAAAACATTAACATATTTTTGATTTTCAGTAATAATACCAAACATTAATATACTTCTTAAACGAAACGAACATCTGGGGAAGTGTTCAAAAGAACAAAATGAGAAAATGTCAAACCACGTGTCGATATATTAAGAACACGATACATACAAATTTCATCAAAATTGAGAAGATATATGTGGAGAAATCCTTTCTGAGCTAGTAACATATGAAACTTGTGCTTGAGGAAGGAATAAAAATAAAAAACTATAAACATATTGTTCATACAAATTCGCAAGAAACAGCAAGTTAAAGTGATTTAGGGAGAGGGATGAAAAATGATACAGTGTGTGCAGATATAGGATAAAAAAGAAGAAACTCTTAAAGGAATAAAACTTATACGCTAAGGTACTCTTGCACATAAGACTGAATGTTTCAAAATACTGAAAGTGAGAGTTAAATGCTTAATACCGCAGTATCATTTCTATGTACACTTTATGTACGTCACATCATATATCTTAACTTCCTCATTCAAAAATAGTTTTAACCAAAGGCTCACTCAAGTACACTGTGAATCGCTACAAATCCATGTCACAAAACGTAAAAGATATTCTGATTTTAGTTTAGTTTTTATACGCGTTTTAAAAAACGGTTAAATTCCAAAGTTTAACGTCATACCCGGGCCATGAATGCAGATTATATTACTGTATTTTTATGTTGCAGTTGTTTTAAAACTAGATACTGCAAAGGTCATCCATCCACCTCAATTCGCAGTAGATAATTCTGCTGCCGTGGAAAATCTAGTAACTGAAGGTGGTCATCAAATCGGAAATTGTCAACTCCATTTTTTATGATCATTATTTTAATAACATGGCCTTCATTCATCCCTTTATTTTACTATCACTGTCAATAAACGAGTTTTATCGCAACGTCTCTAACATTTTTTGAGTAGTTTCTTCTGAAAAATGTAAATATAATTAGATAACATTGCATAGATTCCACCGTATATCGTACAATAGGGAATGTATATTTTCATTAGATTTGTTATAGGAGATTTCAGAAGATTATTTTTTTCGTACAGGGAATATTCTTATTTTTATATCGTATAATAGGGAATATATATGTGTAACAAGCATTATATATTATTATATTAAATTTATGATATTAGTATAAAATTATTATTTCGTAATAAACCTCATTAAATCTTTTTTATATCACAGATAAGTTGGCTAACTATTTTGTTTTCCCGATTTTGTAACAAATAGGATTTAAGTTGCAGGATGTTTTACTTAATTTGTTTCATACAACAATAAAACTATTTTATACCATATAAGTAAAACGAATTCGAGAAGTTTATCTGTAGAAGCTTCCAGAATTGCATAATTCAAAACTAACTTTGAACCAAGCCTGTAATGGTCTACAATAACCATAACAAGGAAAACGGTCAGAGAAACCTAAGCACGTCTCTTGGCCATAAAAACTGCGCGTGACGAATTTCTTCCCAGAGAAGCTAACAGAAGAAAAGATAATTTTTATTATGAGTTTAGCGAATTGTTCCTTTTTCTTTCCATCCAAATCGTTCGTGTGAAGCATTGAAGAGAATTTCCGAAAAATGTAGCTTCGAATACCAATTACATGAAAGACGTAAATATTCCTGTTCATTTTGTGATGCTCCTCTTTTTAAGCTTTTTTTTTAAATATTTTTCCCGTGTGCTATTGTAATTAAATGGTTAGCAGATCGGATTGGTTTTTAGAAGATATGTTCCACTCTAAACATACTATTTATTTTTATTAGCCCCACTATTTATTTTTAAGTATTTCTCTCTCCCAAATTCTTCTTTTCTTAACACTTTCACAGACTGATATTTTCTCCTATTTTTTTTCAACTAATGCTTCCTCCACCGACGTGTAAAAAGGAACCATCTCCCGTAGACCGATAGCATACTTTTGTATAGTAATATCCAAAACTAATTCTAATATGAGAATTCAAGTTTGTTTTAATCAATTTCCATATGCCGGGGAATTTTTGTTTTATATGTATCCTATAAAATATTGCTATTGTAAAAATATAGATCTTTTAAAAATTACAGAAATTCACCATCCCTAGTATTGAAAGTGTTCTTATAAAACAGTAAAAATATGTAGATAAATTTTGTAATTGAAAGCGCATTTTTAAGATTAATATTTAAGTAAATAAACTGAATCACTTTTTACAAGCACCCTGTTTGCAAGATTCAAAGGAAACTTCGTGCACATCCATTTATGTCAGTATGAATGGTCTCAAACTGTTAATGTTTTAATGTTAAGTCTAGCTATAGTAAAGTGGTTACGCCGAATAGAATAAAAGCGACTGAGCCTTTTAACAAAAAAATAATCCGGTTAACTCCGCAACAAAGAGGCATGAAAGAAAATATGCAACTACAAAACAATATCGAATGCAACTATTTCGAATAGATATCCAAACGTACACCAATACACAGTAATTATTTATGATAGGTCACTGGATGTAAATCGATTGCAGATGGCACTGTTTTAGCATAAATGTGTTTATAGTTGAATTTCTGTCCTATTTATTTATGGTTTTTTTATCATTAGAGATGAATTTTTAATATCTGATTCAAAATTTGTCACACGTTCACCTGCTTCGTTTATCAACTTGTACTTAATTTTAAAATACCGAAGAGAATTCCGAAGTCATTCCGGTATCAAAGTCTAGAGCTGCTAAACCATCGACTGAAGCTACCATCTCTTCAGAAAGGCTATCTGTTTTGGAAATGTTTCGCCAGTTTAATGCAAACCGAGAAGAAATTCTGGGAATATATCCTAGAAGCATCTCTGGTATTACGATTATACTCGTCATAAAGTATTATAGTCTCAGAATACTAATTCAACAGCACGCCATCAGAAGCTTTGAGACGATCTGCATATTTCCCACTTCACTTTAATGCAGTAGGAGCTAATAACACCTCTGATTTGGCAGACATAGATATTCGGGTATTAGAATGAATCTGGAAATTCTGTCTTGGGATAGTCATTCCAAACCTGAGCGAGAGGTATGAGAGAAAGTATGAGAGAAATCCATAGAATACTTACAACACGTGGATAAAATTCTTAACAAGCTTTGTATTTATCACTGTGAAGGAAATAGTATCAAATATTGCATAAATTCGTCTATTCATTTGCTGAAAGCAAAGTATTTTCTAATCAGTGGTTTTTCTTTTTTTATTGCTTCATTACCCCCATGTTATCACAAGTCAAATGTCTCAGGTACTGTTTATTTCTGAATTTAAATTTAAGCGGTGAATTTCAAATAATAGGTAAAATTGAAATATGAAATTTAGTGTACTGTAAAATTACGCTATAGAGGGATTTTTAAATTCAGCTATTATTACATTTAGTATATGCTTTAGAGCCATTAGGAGTTTTTGTAGTAGCAGACATGAAGGATGTGCAATGCCTCGCTGGGACTCGAACCTGGACTTCCCGAATACGCGTGGTGTGTGCAAACCGTTATACCACGAAGACATGCGGAAAGGAGGGAGAAAATATGTGAAATTATTATTAACCCAAAGAGCGTTAGCTCAGAATGACTATTAATTGCGTTTTGGCATTTTGGGGCGATTCGCTTTCTGCGTTCATTCACTTTTCAAACGTTGCTGCTAAATATTACAACCCTGTATTATATTTAAAGAAATTAAATAATGAAGAATCTGCATAAATGTATATATGTTTCTCGCATTGTGATAAAACAACGATACCTAGAGCCATAAATTTTGAATAACGTAATCCTCCACCGAATATGGGCTGGTGCAAGCCCTAATTTGGAATTTGAAATTTGTTTTATTATCCATTTCATATTTTTCAGACATTAAAGAATTTTTGATTAACAAACTCAACAATTTTAAAACGAGGAATGGCAATACTTTATGGGGGAAAAAACCTTTTTATCCCCAGCGCGCGAGACTATGTATCGGAAATTCTAAAGATATGCTCATTTTAAAATTATTTTGCGATATTGCTGTTGAACTGAATTTTATGGTTTAAGTGTGAAGAACATGATATTTAATAACTAAAGGTAACACATAAAATGTTAAAATAATGCCCCTTTGGACATAATTTAAAATCTGAAACCTTTTCAGATTTTTCTTTTTTTAACAATTTTTATTATATTTCGTCATCATAAGGTTTCTGTTGATTTTATTGCACTTACATCATGCCTAATTTAAGCTTTTTTTAATGTTATTTGTATTACTTGATTTCAATCATGCTTTAATTATTCTTTGTCGTGAGCTTTCTGTTACCATTTGAAGTGCATCAATCTGAGGTCGAACATTTCTTCCTTAAGACAGTAAAATTCTTCCCTTTGGAGAGAAGTTCTCATTGGTATAAAATCTTTGCTCTGATCGATGTATATCCCATGCTATTCAGTGTGATAACAAGTGCTCACTAATGCTTTCTCAATGTAAATTCATAGTAATTAGAAACGCCGTATAACTGATTATTTTCCCTTTCGTTTCAGATTAGATTTTATAATTTTCTTGACCTTATGGAAGTGTTTATTCTTTTTATTCTATTCGACAAGTGTACTTCTTTACTAGAGACAGACCTAAATGTACAATCTGGGACCTTTTAACCTGAAGTGTAACGAATGAAAATGGACTTTTACTATACATATTCATATCCGCAGTATATAAACCTTTATAAATTGAGAGCCTTTATCATAATTCAAGAGACCTTATCTCCAGATCCCTCAATCGTCACTTCACCAGAACTGTACATTCTGAGCTGTTAGCAGAACCTTGAGATGCAACAAAACCTAGAGCGTTGCTGAGTGAAATTCGAAGGCATTCGTCTTCGTCTTTAAGAATTAAATGTTGTAAAAGGCAGTAGTACCTAAGAGTTAACTATAATCATTTCGTGCTAATATGCGTTTAAAACCGTCATTTTAAATTTTTTACATACTTTGTATTCTTCAATGTTTTAATTTTTCTGCAGACAAAATACAACATTATCAGGGAAGAACATTTAACTGGTGACCCAAAGCATCGAACCTGTAGAAAAGGTTAAATGCACTCAATGTGAGGCTACTGGATTGAATTTAATTTTACCACCCCAAGATCTTCTGCAATTTACTTGCAAATATTTTAATTACATTTTTTATAATTTACGCTTGAAGTCTAGGGCACTGAAAGGCATGCTATACATGTATTTTGTTAAAAAACAAGAAGAAAGGAGTCCCAAAATGAAATATAAAAATGAAAAATTAACAGAATTTCTTTGAATTCCGGTTTCTCATCTCCAGTATAGCACTCATGACAAATTTTGTTCCGTGCATTCTATGCTAACAACAGCAGTTGAGGAACTGATATTCCGTTCGGTCTTATATAGCTTTCTGCTTCTCTAAATTACTGGAAGGCATATAATGGACGAATACAGTTACTGTTACACAAAACATTAATTATTTCAATCACAATATCCATTACAGTTACACAGGAACAGAACAAAAATATCGCCAATTGGTCGCCAAATTTGGCAACTTTTGGAGATTTCTCGCCAAAATTTGGTGACAAAAATTAGTTGTCATATTAGCGAAATAGCCATCTACTCAATGTTAAATAGACTTGCCCCTGTATTCTAATTTTTCAGGCATAGCAACATTTCTCTCAGCTTTTCGACAAATACAACAGTTTCATATGTAATTTCACTAAAATTATCAATATATGGACAAAATTCGTAACACTACATTCTACCACTTTTCAGCTGAAGTTAATATTATTAAAAAGATAAAAGCCCTTGTTTACCAAAGTTTAAATTGCACAACTCATTTTTTAGTGCTTATAAGCACCTTCAATAATAACTGAAAAATATAAATTCCAAAAATATTCTGAAATATATGCAAATACACTTCCTCATTTTATCCATTTATGAGTAAAAACATGAGAAATAAGATTAAAATAAAAACTTATATAACTAAAGAGTCATGTTTCCGCATTTTAATTTATATATATATATATATATGTGTGTGTGTGTGTGTGTCTGTGTGTGCGTGTGTGTATTATTTCCGATTATAATTACAGGGATATAATTTGCAATAAAGTATAAATAAGAAATCTTTTGAAGTTATACATTTTGAAGTTCAGTGAAAAGCACTAAAGAGTAAAAATAATTTTTTAGCTAATACAAATAATTTTAGACACGATGATTAAAAATAAAATATCGCAACTTCTAGTAAAGACTGTTTCTTAAACCAAAATTATAAAAAGAAATTTTTAATTTATCGCATGAAATTATTCGTTCAGATACATTATTTCAATGCTTCCCGTACTCCTTAAAATTATGGTAATATTCCAGTACTCTTACAGTTTCAGATTTAATTTTTAACCATATATGTTTAAGAATTTTGTTATAGTTACAAAAAATTTTTAATTTTAATGTATAGTTATGAAAAATGCGTTTATATATATGTTTGTTTTATACTCCTTACACTAAATAAGAAAGAAAAAAAATAAGAGGAAAAAAAATACCCCATAACTGTATGAAAATTATTTCTAACCAGCATAGCAGTTAAATACTGATATTACATTTTTTTTTCATGTGTGTGGTTTCCAAGTGATATCGTGTGAACTCGGAAAGAAAATAACAATGCTGACGCGAAGTATTAAAATATTGTAGAAAATCACCTAATTAATACTTTTTTTTATATTCTTTCTTTAAAAGAAGTTGAAAGGTTTGATTTTCAGAAAATTATCAAAAGTCATTAAGCTAGCTTAGAAATTCTGAATAAGTATCTTTAGAAAAATATTTTTGTAAAATATCTAATATCTGGCTGATTCATTAACTTATTAAAGCATACATTCGAAGGCTGTCTAGTTAAGGATAGGGATGAATTCATGATGGCCATTTTTAAGAGAAAGCTGCTTGTTAATAACGTTATGCACGGAGAAAACGTTGAGCAATTCATACAAGTCAGCCGTTCACCAGATTTAAACTTAGGTCGAACTACTAGTATTCAACAATTAAATAGATAAACTTGGTTGCAGGTCGACCCTCATCCGATAGTACAAAGAATTTAATTTGCAATTATTAGTTTAACAGTTAAGCAGAATATGCGTTAAAATTCGTTAAAATATCAATTCAGTGTTACAGAAAAAGAAATCAATATCGAAATTTTGAAAATCTCTGTGAAATACTGTATTGTCACCGAAATACATAAGCAAAATTCCATGTAAATCCACTGGATAGAATTAGGCCAAAATTTCGTGAGGGCGAACAAGTAGAAAACTAATCTAAATAAAAGCGTGCCAAAAATACACGAAGCGAAAATAAAAATGCAAAAATATACAAAATTGCACATACGTATGCATTAAAAAAGAGAGGATATTTTTGCGTAATTGTGGTAAATATATTTAAAAAAACGTTGCAAGCAAAATCCTAAAATATACGAAATTTACATAAAATTGTGATTTTGTACAAAATACCTAATAAATTTCTAATTTAAGTATATTGTAATTAAAAAGAAAGATAGAAAGGGAAAAAAGAAAAAGAAAAGAAAAAAATTCTGAAAGCTTTCAGATTTTACATCACACTCAAAGGAGATTTTTTTTAACGTTTTCCGTGTTACCTTTATTTATTAAATAACATGTTCTTCGCACTTCAACCATAAAATTCAATTCAACAGCAACATAGCAAAATAATTTTTAAATGAGCGTATCTTTAGAATTTCCGATACACAGTCTCGCGCTGGAGATAAAAATGTTTTTTTTTTTCTTTCGGACAGTGTTGCCATTGATCGCTTTGAAATTGTTGAGTTTCTTAATCAAAAATTCAAATGTTAAATACGAAATCGATAATAAAACAAATTCAAATTTGGACTTCCAGATGTCCATATTCGGAGGAGGATTACCTCATTCAAAACACCATGGCTCTAGGTACCGTTGTTTTATCCCAATGCGAGAAACATGCATACATTTATGCAGATTCTTCATTAATTAATTTCTTTAACACAGGGCGATAATATTTGGTGGCAACAGTTTGAAAAGTGATGCAGACATTTACAGGGAATCGACGCAAAATGCCAAAATGAAATTAATAGCCTTTCTGAGACAACCCTCCTTTAGGCTGAAAACATCTTTTAAGCGCTACTTTTTGCTATATTTATTTGATTACAGTACTTACGTACAGTAAAACAGTACTCCCGCGTATATTTTCATATTATGATGTTCTAAAATTTTGCACTGTTTTTCTGATATATCAGAGAAGGACAAGGAAAATAATAAAATACATTTCTTGCTGAAACTTAAATTATATAGACGTTTCAATATTCTCATAATGTAATTTTTAAATATTTAAATAACCTAAAATATAAATGATTGTAATATTAAGAAAGGTGGCACTTTAAAAATATTAAAATTTTGTGCCATTAAATAGACCCAATAAAATGTAGCTTTTAAAGTAACTGGGGAAGTTAATTAATTTATGTAAGAAGTTTCTGCATGGAACGCTTCCGTTCCGTTATGTTAATCTGCCTTCTTACACAAATAATTTATATCCCACGGTTTTAATGGTTGCAATACTTTTTAACATTGGTTCAAAAAAATAAAAAAACGGGAATGTGTTATGAGGTATCAGGCTTATCTCTTTTAAGTATAAGCAATACTTTTAGCTTCAGGCAATAATATAAACATTATCTGAATACCGAAGTTTTAAGTAGCTAGGTATCAATTAATCTTACAAGAAAGAAGAAAAGAAGAAAAAGAAAGAAATACTGCTCAAACAATATAATTTTTTATTTGTTATTTGGGCTTTAAAACAAAGCAGATGTCTTATAAAAATACGCTAATAAAACAAATCAAGGGCGTCAGATTCGATTTTTATTGCATAGTTTTATAATTTATCATGAAAAGTAAAAGAAACAAGCATTTAGATAAATACCATTGTGAAAGCGTCTCTGAAAAAAAAAAATAGAAAGGAAACAGCGATCATTAATAATTAGATAAATATAAATAATTTTCATTACACATGAAAGTACAGAATAGTATTGTACATCAACATTAACGCAACAATTTCTTTTCGCAATAACTTATAGACTAACCTTTCAATTTGAAATTAAGCCTATTTTTTGAAAACTAAATTTTTAACTATTAATTTTTATATAGATCAGTTAAGCTTTATGCAGATAAGTGCTGTATATTTTTCAAAAGTACCTTTTAATGTTTCTACTAAAGACATAGATATAATATATATAATATGTTAATAATCGCAGGTAAATATTGCATTTATTCTCGTATCACCGCTCTTTTTTATAATAGTGTTGCGTGAGTACGGCTTTGTTATGGACTGAATGCACAAGTCGTTAAAAAGTTAATAAAATTTATTCTCTTCATATGAAATAAAACAAAATACTGAAATATTTTTTCAGCGATATTCGTACAGTATCACAGTATTTCAAACGTTAAAGAGAACTCAGTTCAAAAACAGAGAAACTAATTCTATCTCACAGGGAATTCGCTACAATTAATCACAGTATTAAGTAAACAACAGTTCGCTTAAAACAGCTACAACTGAGCTGAGGTGTTTAAATTCGGCTTTTATAAGCATTTTAATTATTCAATAGAATATTCTGGTAAAACCTGTTTTCTTGATTTTTGTGGATGGCAACAGCAATTACCAGATATTCATTTATTACACAGTCCAGTCACATTAATGTGACCATCTGTC
The DNA here is from genome assembly GCA_000611955.2 of Stegodyphus mimosarum. Taxonomy (NCBI): domain Eukaryota; kingdom Metazoa; phylum Arthropoda; class Arachnida; order Araneae; family Eresidae; genus Stegodyphus; species Stegodyphus mimosarum. The sequence continues at coordinate 399,846 of KK113954.1, forward strand.
AAAAGCCAGAATAACCACCTTTCGCAGAGCGGACTGCTGCGAGACGTGCAGGAAGAGAGTCACATAGGTCCCTGAAGGTGTTCTCTGGGATGTTGAGCCATGCCGACTCTAATGCCGTGGCCAGCTGCGCTAGATTACGCGGTTGAGGATCCATGGCGCGAACAACTCGATCGAGATGGTCCCACAGATGCTCGATTGGGTTTAAGTCAGGTGAGTTTGCTGGCCAGGGGAGGACGGTAAACTCATCCTGGTGCTCTTCGAACCACGCACGTACACTGGCAGCTGTATGGCACCTCGCATTGTCCTGCTGGAAGATGCCATCATCCTGAGGAAAAACAATGCGCATGTAGGGGTGAACATGGTCCGCAAGGACAGATGCGTACTTGTATTGATCCATTGTGCCTTCCACAATGATCAGTGAACCTAGAGAATGCCAGGAAAACATTCCCCAGACCATAATGCTCCCGCCTCCAGCTTGGACCGTTCCGGCAATGGTTGCAGGGTGGTTCCTTTCAGAGGTTTCACGCCTTATACGCCAACGTCCATCTGTCCGATGGAGCATAAAACGCGATTCATCCGAAAACGCAACCTGTCGCCACTCAGTGGACGTCCAGCTGCTGTACTGGCGTGCAAATTCTAGCCTTCGCCGTCGATGAACAGCAGTCAGCATAGGTGCACGAACCAGGCGTCTGCTTCGGAGGCCCAGACGCAGCAATGTTCGCTGAATAGTACTTTGGGAGACACTTTTGGTAGCCCCTTGGTTCATTTTGGTGGTCAGTTGCTCAACGGTAGCCCGTCTATCTGCCCGAACGCATCTCCGCAACCGTCGTTCGCCTCTGTCATCTATGGCCCGTGGTGCACCACATTTGCCACGTCGCTGATTTTGGACAGTCCCATTTTGCCATGCACGGTACACTTTTACCACGGCGGCACGCGAACAGTTCACAAACTCAGCCGTTTCGGAAATGCTTCCACCCTTGGCCCGAAAGCCAATGATCATGCCCTTTTGGAAGTCGGATAAATCGCTTCGTTTCTGCATTACGCCAACGACTGAAATGTTTTCCGAAGCCCTCACACACCCTTTATATACGCTCAACTGCACTGTGCTGCCACCTGCCTTCTGTGATTGGTTATTTAACTCTGACATGGAAAGTACGTGGTGGTCACATTAATGTGACTGGACTGTGTAAATATTAAATGCACGTGCTGTTTTATTTTTACTTTTCCGACGTAGCTTTCTCTTCAAAAACTGCTTGCATTGCACGGGAAAATAAAGCAATTTTAATTACAATTCTAAATAAATAGCTAAATAAATGCGAAATCCGTAACAATATTTTCACAGCGAAGTCGCCCGAAACGCCTATGCATTCGGACTAACGGCAGGTCGGCCCGAAAGTCTGCTTCCATTTTCTCCATTGATGCTTTCCCCCATTGGTTTCAGGAATTGTTAAATGACATGCCAATCATTCTGTTGAAGGGACTAAACTATTTGAATATACTATATTTCCTCTCCTTTGTTTAGAGTGAACGTTTAGCTATTAATGTTCGCAGTTGCAATCCTATCCTAAACGGAAACCGTACACAGTGGATAAAACTGCACAAAGATCCGTAACGTAATCCGTAAGTTATCACTTCACTTAAGTAGGTTACTGTTACCGTTGTAATTTTTCTGTTTGGCATGGCGAAAGGAAATCCATTCCAACAAAATTTCTTATACACGGCATTTTAGAGGAACAGATTTTGGCCTCTACCAGTGCGAAAGAGTTAACTGAATTTTTTCTTGAAAAGCAAGAGGAGAAAATTACGCGGCATATGTCATTTCTGAAAGAAGAATTAAAGGAATAACTTGGCAGATTAGAGCCATATGTCAATTTGATCTGTTGGTGTAATTTTATTTTGTATTTAAAAGAAATCAATTATTCAATTATTGCTTATAGCGGCACACAATTCCCTTTACTCACAATGTACTTTGTTAGTACAGTGGCACACAGTTCCTTTTACTTACACAATGTACTTTGTTACCCTGTATACCAATCATAAATAGAAATTTCTAGATCATATACTGAAATAGGAAATGCATCCTGGGGAGAAATATGCGAGTGAATATGGTACTTTATTCTGCTTTAATAACAACCAAAATTAGCAGCGTTTCAAAAGACGCGTCTTTGTTTCTTATCGTCAGAAGCAGTTAATATTATTTTAAAATATAGTAAAACTTGGAATGATGTTAATTTCACGATGACATAAGAAATTTGCACCATTCGCTTAAAATACAAATTCATATACTTTATATTTATTTTTACGCTCATCAAAAAAGAATAATAAATTTTAAAGTAATTAAAAATGCTTTATTTCCTACTAGAAACTTCATTAAATGTCAGACACAACTACTGTTTAATAAAGGAAATAAAAATATCAATTAAAATTTTATTCAATAAGAAATTTTTTGGACATTATAACTGCAAAGCTGAAAAAGTGCAGATAAATACAGTAAGCCCTTCTTATAGATCAAACCCTATAAAACCAATTTCACTTAATCCGGAAAACCTCGGAAATAATAGCAAATAGTACGCAATTAAACATTTGAACAGGAAGAAAAACCGATATCTAGATAACAGCAGGTGAGTTCCAGTGAAGAAGATGAAGCCTCAAACTGAGTGAGCTTTAGTATTAGTAGCATTTTATTTATTATAGAAGTAGCATTTAAATTGCATGATGCATGATTCGGTCCAAGAAGAGATAGTGTTTTGGAGTTCAAAGCATATGTAAGGCATCACCATGATTTATTTATGGAAGAAATTAATTCAAATGCAATATCACTCCTTCGGAATATAATAATCGCCAGTTTCTCCATTCCAGTTTGTCCGACAATCAACTGATCTGGAAATTCATCTTGAAAATAAATGTGGGAACGGGACAAATCAAGGAATTGTTTGTCAATATATAAAAATACTAATTATACTCAGAAGAATACCTGAATTCAATTGGCAAGGAATTAGCTGAATTTTCAAAATAAAAAAATAAATCGAGTATTAAAACTGTGTATGCAATTTGTATTTTATGTATTTATGCCCATTAAAATGTTTTACAAACTGAAAGAGTTTTAATTCATTGTGTCAACTTCAGAACTAAATGTGGAACCCTAATAAATACGTCAAACAAATGGAATTTTCTGTAAATTACATATCTTATTACTACTGGCTTTCTACTTATATTAATAGAGATTTTCAAACTTCGCCGACTCAGAAAACCATTCAACTATAATTCTTTTTTGTGGATACTGATGTTCTTAGAGAAGTAAAAGTTAAACGAATGTTGAAAATATATCAATTGTTCTTATATTTTGTGTGGGGAATAATAAGATAATTATTTCAAGATAATTTTGCACTGGACAATTTGGTTGGAATGTATTTGCAATTTTTTTAACGGAATATCTAACTCTGGTTCTTTTTTATGTTATCTGTATGTACTTTCATGTTAGGTGTTCAATATACCTTTTTATTTTGATTTTGTAATACTAGGTGTTCAATGTAGTTCTGTACTTTGATTTTGCAGTTTCACACCTTTAAAATGGTTGCTGGGTAAATTGTGACGAAAGGCTTATAATTTTTATAGCTTTTTTTAGAAATTTTGGCATATTCTATATAAATTTGTAAAAAAATCAAGTCATTCTTGTTGATGTGTAATTGTTAATGCCATTCTGTTCAGATAATAATTATAACTCGGAATGTGAATAATAAATCAAGCTCTTGAGAATTTCAAGCCTTACACCTTGAATAGTAATAATAATAATCATAACAGTAATAGTAATAATAATGTATATCACCCCCTTTCCCAAATCTATGTATTTTTATATTTGTACTTAGTGGATCATATTAATGCATGGACTCGTACGGAAAAAAGATTAACGAATTATTATTCTTTGTTTTTTCCTATGCTGCTTTAATTACATGCGATTGAGTGAAGACCTATATATCTGTTTCAGAATTTTAGATAATAATATCAATGAAAAGATATAAATTAATTTATTATTTTAAATGCTTAGCTGTGCAATCTACGTCGAATTTTGATTTTAACTTCCAGAACAGTTAGAAAGTTAAATGGAACCCCAAGGTTCCGTGGAACACAATTTGAAGACGGCTGATATAAGTATAAACACTTATTTTACAAAGGAATAGAAAGATCTGGATTATAAAATTCCTCAACGTATTTTGAAATTTTCTTTATTTCATATCTATTGTCAAATTCTGGGGTTATTTCATTTAATTTGGACTTTCATTAACTCGGACAGCTAGGAAATCCACTTATTCTGGCTCAATGAGATTCTACTGCAGAAGAATGGTTGATGGAATTTCACAACAAATCATTTTCGAAGTTGCCACAGAAAGTAAATAAAATTGAACACCCTTTTCCTTACCTGTATTTCGGCTGCAGACGGCCAGTTTCCATTCAGCGAAGAAAGTGTTTCCTGATTCCGAACTACGGAAAAAGTGAACAGTATGAAACAGAGGGCTGTTAAAAGAGACATCGCCAAGAAAGTTTTGCGTTTTCGAAGTAAATTTTGGGAAGAGAATCAGGAGCGATTCTTGGGATGAGCTGTGCCGGAGTGAAAAGAAAAGGAAGAATGCGAAGCTTTAATACGCGCCGCAGATTCGAATATTCTCTCCCACGTGCGCAGAGCCAACAACGTTTGGAATCTACTACGCAGCTGCAATATATATGAAAAGCATTATTAATAACAGGCACTGTTAACTTATTGTTTCAAACATTACATATTTTTCTAAAAGGTACATTTTAAATCTAAATTTAAAAATTAATTTCATGTAAAAATATTAAAAGAGTATTTAATATCAAACATGTTATGATTTTAAGTACGTCGTTCATTTAATAATAATAGTGAATTATTGCCACACCATGCAGAATATTTTTTATATCTTAAGAACATCTTATCTTTATATATATTTTATAGTTTTGACTTGGTTAGTTTCTTTTCTTCTTTTTTCATTTTCATTTTTAAAATCATTATAATTATGTAAATACCGTAAGACATTTTCTATTTCGGCATGCCTTTCTTCTGTGCGATTTTTCAATGTAATATATAAATAAATAGTGATGTATGCTGTTCTTTCAGTGACTGCAACATGAAATTTATTGTTGCATTAGCTGTTAATAAAGAATCTCTCCGACATAATGCCTCCACAGCTAGTTTTATTGGAAGTAGAGCTGACATAGTTCTGGATATTAAGTCGAATTCACTATCGGAAAAATCGATTTGCAGGTTGAAGTCGATTATTGCTTTTTAGATTGGATTCTTCAGTTTCAAAAATCGTGCTATCACTAGGAGTAAACTGTTCCAACGTGTTTTAAAATCTAATATTAACATATGTTCTGTTTTATTTTCAGTTAGCATACATTTTTGTAATAAGGCATTTTTTGTAGGGGAACGTTTAAATATCTTAACAAGTTTTCGAATTTTATTAATTATAGGAAGCAATTCTTGATGACTTAATATTTCATCCTCATTAGCAATACCTTCTTCCGCAATTACACTGTCATTATCTTCATTGTCAGAATCACTCTCACTTTCTTCAAAGTCGGAATCAGAAGTTTCTATACTCCCAGTATTTGGGTTCTTATATTCTTTATTTTTTTTACATAATAAATCTATTACTTTTAATTGAATTCCATGAGCATAGTACAATTGCTGATTTACACCAATCAACTTTCCAACTTTTTTCATAACCGTTGCTCCATCAGTCGTTATGAATACAATATCTTCTTTCAGGGATAATCCATGTTTCCCTAATTTAGATTTAAGCACTTCCACACATTTTTCGGCTGGCATGCTTCCCGAGACATGTATAAGATCTACAATGTAAGACTAGATTTTTCACCATTTACTTTTAATTGTATTAATTCGTGTTTCAAAGAATTGCGAACACCGTTACTGTAGTTTATAACAGTTCTTCTGATAGTGTTAACGATGTTGGTAGAGTTTTAAAAGCTCTGTCGGATAGCGATTTTCTTAATTCAGTAGAAGTGCAAACCGTCTAATGCTGTCATTTTACTTCTAATTTCATCCAAATTATTTTTTTTTTCAAAATAATCTAAAATCCCTGATAGCTTGGGCTTAGAAACTGTGCTTAAATTTGTAATTTCATCGCAATTAGATTCTTTCCCCTTTAATAAATTTGCATCATGTTTCTTTTTAAATTGTGTATGGAGTCCATTTGCACTTCCTCCATTCACTTAAATAACTCTTGAAACATTTTTTATATTGTACCACCATATTCTTTTCATCATATGAATAATGAAACCAAACCGAAGTATTATCAACAGATTTTTTACATTCTTTAAAGTTATTCTTATTCATCATTATGGGTTTATTAATTATGAGTGTATAATAAATGAAAAATATTTTGAACCCTAAAGTATGAAGTGCAAATACATTGTGAATAACAAACTCACCAATTTAAAAAGTATCGAAATTTCTCGAAATATTACGCACTTGCCTAACAACTACAACCTTGTTTTCACAGATACGAATATCAGACTACGAATCCTGTGCGTTTGCCGTATCGCTCTGAGCTGTAATAGAACAGGACAGTTTGGCCCGCATCCTTGGATGATTCACATAATATATCACTTCTCTAGACTACGATGCAACTTTGTATTCACAGTCTAATTAATTTCTCCCATCAGGGAGGCATAAAAACAAAAAACGTATTATTTTGCTGTGTTGGCTACCCCTGCACATATCGTGGAGACCATTTACAAAAATTCTAGCAAATATCGAAAAAACGGTATTTAAACTTGTGAATACCGGTATTATAAAATTGTACAAATGGTTCAAAATATCGGTATTCGGTATCCCGGTATACCAGTATTCCAATCCCTAATCACAATAAAATAAAAGCACTCTTTAAAATTCACTATGTGTTTTACCGTAGCGACATTCTGGCGCTAGGTACACTTCACAACACTACATCTCATTCATTTTATCACTCAGAATGCACGAAAATTACGTATATGATTTGATGAATTACCTAATCGTTGCTACATGTTCTATTCAAATACTATAATAAATCTAAAACGAATTAAACAAACAAACAAAAGAAACAGTTTTTAGCAGACGATTCAGTATTTCTCATTCAATTAATTCAAATCTGACTTTGCGACAAGACAAAAAATACATAAAAACCGAAATATCCGTATTACAAATTACGAAGTAAATCTTAAACACTTATTTCTTCGAATAAATTCCAGAATTCATTAAGGCATGATTTAATTCTCAATAATAAAAGAAGGAGTTATCTTTGGTGGTGCGAAGCTTAGTTTCTCTAGATTGGGAGCAAATCCACTGTTCTGCTAAGTTTCAAATGTAAACAAATATGGGTGCTATGGCAAATATAATTAGGCTTAGCCGCACTTAAACAACTTTTAAATTGCTGATAATTCTACAAATCTTGCATGCATATTTCCTAAACGCATAAAAACCTTAACCGGAAGATAAGAACAACATAATTCAATCATTTTTAAAGCAAAAAATGCACAATTTTAAAACATATAAGAATAAAGAAACTGAGCTCACTGAGCCGAGTAACAGAGTGGATATATATATATATATATATATATATATGTATATATATTTATGTATATTTATATACTTTTCGTGCGGCCGATTGCAACCAAAATAGGAGGTGTACATCTGCATGTTATAGTAGTCTCTATACAAAATTTCAACGTTCTAAGTTTGCTCGTTTTTGAGCTATGCGAGATACATACATACATAAGTACGTACGTATGTACGCATTGACGCCAAGAAACAAAATCTCTTCAGAATTCGTTTTAAATCAGTTTTATAATTTTTTGGGAGAAAAAGAGTCTTTTATTCTGTTCTTACGTACAGATGTCACGCAAAAACATCGTTAAATTGCATTAGATAGATGTCAAAATGGATATTTTCGTTCGAAACTTTTCGCGATTACAATACTTCCTTTTTATTTCGTACAAGGAAGTAATAATGAACTATAGTTAAGCAGTTTACTGTTTTAAGCTATTTAGAACTTTACTGACATTTTTATACTGATTTAAAACACAAATTTTAAGTCTTAAATTTTGATAAATCGTGTCAGGTACGAAGAAAACTGAAGCAAATTTTGTCCACCATTTTACTCTATTGAACTTAAAATGAAGCAAGTAAAGGAAAACCTAAAAGCTTGCAGAAAACTTAAAATTCAGTTCAAATTTAAAATTTAAATGTAAGGATTTTTAGTATGATGTACTACACAACTTAACGTCATGAAGTTCTAAGAAGTAAAAATCCTTAATAAGCGAAAGCAACTGCAAGGTTAATAAATTATTCGTTAATTTTATAAAGCTTTCAACTTTATTAACAGTTCTTAAAAATTTTTTAATAGTTTTAAACAAAATAAAAGCATTCCTATTATTTTTGATAAACATGATTTCTAAATTAGGAGTTGTTTTCGTCGTCAATGAAACTGCTAAATATTTGTACGAAGCACTTCTATAATTCGCTGCATTAAAATGTTGAGCTTATTGGTAAATTATTGAAAATGTCATATAAAATAATATTCATTAAATTTGTCTGTTACCTTAAAAATTAATATTTTGCTTACTTTCTGAATTCTACTAGTCAAACTGGCAAGAAATTGCAAAGTTTACTATATGTTACTTGCGTTTTAACTTAAGTATTATTCTGAATTTTATGTGATGCTACATAAGATTCAGCATATTAATTATTTGCAGTGGAAGTGGGAGTAAATCTCGTATCCTTCCCAAGGTATTTTCTTTAGAATTAAGACTCAGCTTCCCCTTTCTAGCGAATGTAAGTCGTTCGTCCCTGTGATACACCCTGATTAAAGCATTCTCTGATGAGACGAGTAAATGACTAACAGGTTCAACCATTCCTAGTAAATGCTTAATTAGCAAAGTATCCAGCCATTTAGGAGAAGGGGAAAACTCTTTTAAGGGCTGCAGAATATTTGAAAATGTAGCCTTTCACTTCTTCTTTGAATTTTTTCAATAGTCTTTCTAGGTCAAAGTTAGCACCTCCAGAATTGCTTTGCTATAAAAAAATGTTATCTACTTGGAATTTTTTCCTATTAACTACAGCTATATTTTTAAAAGTATAAATTACCATTGCTGCTTGATAGTTTTGTTTTCATGCAAAATGGCGGTTTTAAAGAAGCAGTGGATGGAAGGCTAAGTTTGCGCTCTTTCCGAAGAAAATTAGTCGCATCTAGTTATTGTAGAATGCTGTGAAAGCCATGGCTTTTTTATATTAAAACTGTGATAGGTAATTTAGTCAACAGGAAAAAAAGTCAGAGTTTGGCTTCAAATGGAAAAATTGTTTCAGATACATATCCCCCCCAAAAAAAGGGAATGTTTCGAATGTTGCAAATTTATGATCTCTAATGTTAAAAGAAAATCCGTCAAGTCAAAGAACAGTTGCAAAATCTTTAAAATGCTCAGTGTCAACTGTAAACAAAGTGATTAATACTTATTTGGATCTTAAAAAGGCGAAAAAATACAATGTGTATCGTTTTTCTTCCCGACATATCGCCGAACACAGAACATGCTGCAGAATTCCTTATGAGAAACATTTATCCCGAAAACGATGTGTCACATTAGATGAATCTTAAGTATATTTAAATGACTGCAATAAAGGCGATCCATTTATTATCATCAAAAGGGAGAAAATATCTTAAAACATAGTACAAAGAATCTAAAGAAAGTTTTGCAAAGGAATTTATTATTATTGCTGGTTTTTCATATAATGTGAGTGGATCATATAATGTGGAGTGGATAAAGAGAGTGGATCAATAAACTCCACATAATATCAGGAACATATTTTGTACCCAAGTTTCAAATACGAAGCCTCTTCTCTTTATTCATAGTTCCATCAATCTGTAGAACTACACCAAGGCAAAACAAGCAGCCACATGTTAAAATCCTAATTTAACATTGTAGAGTCATTAGGTTATATTTGGAAGCAGGAGAACATGGAAAAGTGAGCAACGCCTTCGCCGGGAATCGAACCACGGACCACTCGGTTACGCGTTGAGCGGGCTGACCACTACACCAAGAAGGCATGTGAAGAACGCGGGAGAAATACCTTATAAAATCCCAGCACCTTAATTTTCGAGAAAACATGCAACAAGAAAGGGGTATCAAGGCTATATCCTTTACTCATATTGCTACTGAAACTCCTGATGCATCATCTATGGATTTTTGCACTTTTGAAACTTTAAAAAGCAGATTATCCAAATGCCGATCTAAATCTCTCCTTGGATTATAGAAAGCTGTTCAAGACGAATGGGTAAAGTACCTCTTCCAATACTCTTAAAAAGGAGTTATTTTCTTGGAAATTATGGAGTAAAAAGCTAGTGAAGAGTAAGACTTACAAAATACAACATTTAAAACACAAAAATTGTACATGAAATATTTTTGCAAATACAATGAAAATCGTCTAAAAAATATGCAAACAGCTTTTGTGCAACGAGGATACAAAATTCCTCAGAAAGACCTTCAGACCTTCATGATAACATTCCTGCGTTTTGACAGATAGCCCTAATGTGCTGCGCTGTAATCGAAAAGAATCCAGCGTTTGGAATTCTCCTAAAACGATCATAGAAAAAATCCTTTTAGATGTCACTTGAAAATTTTTTGAAAAACAAAGTATTCATTTAATCTCATAAAAACTGCTGATTCGTTTGTCTAATTATTTGACTTTAAGTAATATGTAGTTGAAGAAAATTCCTGAAATGGCTGATTTTTTTCTTCAAACTGTTACCTCCGATGTTTTAGTATTACTATGTCATATCTTAAAATCAAATAAAATTGTAAAATTTGAAATAGTTTTTAAGGACATTTAAATGCTTGAATCCGTGAAACTTGAAAAAGATTAAAAAATTTGACACTTTCCATTCGTATCGTATGAATCTAGAAAAATGATTAAATACTGTAACTCAAAATTTTTGGAAAGGCGAGTTTTACTGATGCACATCAAACACTTTTGGTAGCCCCTTGGTTCATTTTGGTGGTCAGTTGCTCAACGGTAGCCCGTCTATCTGCCCGAACGCATCTCCGCAACCGTCGTTCGCCTCTGTCATCTATGGCCCGTGGTGCACCACATTTGCCACGTCGCTGATTTTGGACAGTCCCATTTTGCCATGCACGGTACACTTTTACCACGGCGGCACGCGAACAGTTCACAAATTCAGCCGTTTCGGAAATGCTTCCACCCTTGGCCCGAAAGCCAATGATCATGCCCTTTTGGAAGTCGGATAAATCGCTTCGTTTCTGCATTACGCCAACGATTGAAATGTTTTCCGAAGCCCTCACACACCCTTTATATACGCTCAACTGCACTGTGCTGCCAACTGCCTTCTGTGATTGGTTATTTAACTCTGACATGGAAAGTACGTGGTGGTCACATTAATGTGACTGGACTGTGTATTTGTTACTTGAATTTTGTGGAGATTCCAACATCCATATCACTTGGTATTAACATAGCGTAAAATCTCTAACAAGAATTATAGAATCTCATTAATAATATTAAATTTTCAATAGAGTTTATTGGGTTTAAAAAATGCTAAGGATATATTTCAGTTTAAAAATGTACTTTCTGATAACAATCTAGTGTAGTATTAAAATAAAAATGTTTTAAATTTAGACTCGAATTTATTCATAAAATGCATTTTAAATCATGTAACAGTATGTGGTTATCTCATATATTGTATTATTTGGAAAATAATTTATCTGTAATATTTTTAAATTCATGATTGCCATTTTCTATGGTACTTAAAACTTAAAAATTGCACTTCTCTTAAGGATGAAATATTTCTGTTTAAAATTGAAAGAATGAATAGAAAATTAAAGTAGTAAGGAGTAGCCTGATTTCTTTAACCGGAGACGAATCAATAGGGGCAATTTACTCAATTTCTTTCTTAGTTCGCAAACGTTGTGCTGTCAGTACTATTCAGTGCTCAAAGAATTCATACAATATGTAGAAATCTAGTTGTCCTCAAAACAACAATTTTAAATCCTGAACAGCTGGGAGGCTATACATCTGCTGACATTTTAACGCTGAGGAAACATGAACACCACCTCAGAGAAGAAATACACAGTTATAAAACAAAAATAGTCTAAAAGACAGTTTAAAGAAAGGCCGATTAAAATATACATTTCTCTGGTCGACAGTACAGATGGTCCTCCTGTTGACGCATTTGGCTTAGTGATTTCTGTCGACATGACACACATAACAACTATACTTAGAGGGCTGTAGACTATGCTATACACCCAAACTTCAAGACGATGGGAGCCGCCTGATAGCTTTTATGATCTCTTGAGAGCCGCAAACCCAAATTTTAAAAATTTATATCGCTTCAAAAATAATGAGACAGGTTTTGAATATAAAGAAACTTTTGAAATAAATTAATGAATATGTTATTAACATGATTACATATAAGTATGAATAAATACATCTTATATCTACTGTTTTGTGTTCAGAAAAGTTAAATCCCAAGAACATAAAAATTTGTAACTCTTGTACTATGCAACAGAGCTTTTTACCTTCACGTAGAGAAACCAAATATTTTCTTCTGATTTCCTTTATACCTCTCCATTCATAATTACTGTTGTTTTACTTTAATAGAAATAAAATGAATCGGAAGCATATTCATTGGTCTACAATTACATAAAAAGTGTTATTTCAGTAAATTTAAAAGCATTATTGAAAGGAAAATTGAGCGTTTTTTTAACTCATGAGCAGTCTTTTAGAAAGGAAAAATTAAATGATACACGTCAATGCGCACTGCAGAGAAACTGTTATTTGAGAAAGAATATTAATTTAAAAATAAGCCATTAAATTCGTTTAGGTTGTAGAGTCATTAGGTTATTTTGAAGCAGAAGAACGAAAAAAGGAGCAACACCTTCGCCGGGAATCGAACCACGAGGCTACGCTTCGAGCGTTTTGACCACTACACCACAAAGGCATGTGAAGAAAGCGGGAAAAATACCTTATATACTTCCCCTTTTAAATAGTGAATGGGGTTTGGGGGATCCAATCACCAACTCCCGGTGGTGGAGAATCGTCATCCACAACCTTTTTTAGTTCGAACGCCAGTGTAGAGGATTTCTGAAGCAGGAAAGTGAAGAAATGAGCAACGCCTTCGCCGGGAATCGAACCACGGACCTCTTGGTTATACGTCAAGCATGCTGACCACTACAGCACGAAGGCATGCGAAGAAAGCGGGAGAAATATCTTAGAAGGTTTTTGCTTGAAAGTATTTTTGTTTCTCCCCACAATTAACAGAAGGACCAACATACTGAGATTATTGGAATCTTTATCCTAACCTAAGAAATGGTTAAACACGTTTTCCCCAAAACTTTGGAATAACTAATTTTACTGATGCTCAGTATAAAAGAATTCACCAAAAAATAAATAAATTAAATAAATAAAGAATGTGATTGCAATTTCAGTGGTATTTGAATAATCAGTATCTCTCATGGCAGCCCTGACTTATGCAGTATTTCAGCGTGGCATCCAGCGGAGCCTACCAGAAGGTTTTAGTAATCAGTACACTGCGCATCATTGAAAATTCTCGAAACTATCTTTCGAGTCGACCCGATAATTTTTTTCGACTTAGATAATGAAGTTCAGGCGCATCATTGAAAATTCTCAAAACTATATCTAGAATGGTCCCGATAATTTTGGACATAGATCACGAAGTTCATGTGCATCATTGAAAATTCTCGAAGCTATCTCTCGAATCATCCCGATAATTTTAGACATAAATTACTAAGTTTATGCGCTCATTGAAAAATCTTCAAGCTAGCTCTGGAATTGTCCTAATAATTTTGGACATAGATAACGAAGTTCACGCGCATCATTGAAAATTCTCGAAACTATCTCTAGAATCATCCCGAAGATTTTGGACACAGATAACGAAGTTTATGCGCATCATGGAAAATTCTTGAAGCTGTCTCTCGAACTGTCCTGATAAGTTTGGACATAGATAGCGAAGTTCATGCGCATCATGGAGAATGCTCAAAACCACCTCTTGAATCGTGTCATCTGTCTATCAGCCGAACTCTTCAACTTAGCTTTTCGAGCCTAGTTTTCAGATACAGGCCAAATCAAAACTAATCTTACAGAAAAAAAACATATCTGTCACCTACTATAATTAATTTATTTCGCAAATACAAATATAACATGAACTCTTCATATTTTATGGACATGCACAGATGGTCGATGTGAAAGCTTTTTCTGATGCGACAGATGTCTGCAAAATAATTCACTTGCCAAATAGCTGAACAGATCCACCATATTCTAACTGCTGGACCCATAGAGGCGATCAAATAACTCACCGTCTCGTCTTGAATTTCTGAGTAAAATAATTCAGACCAAAGTTTGAACTAAATTATTATCAGCCTAACGGTTACATAAAACAACTTTCCGCTGGGTTACCTAATCTGTGTACAGAAAATAAATCTCTAATAGAGTTAGAAATGCAGTCTATAGGCAGAGAATACTTTAGATGATCAAACTTTAAAAATAAACGTTTTAGGGAGCAAAATTTCACATTATTGCCCGAAATTTGTAGTGATCAAGCAGAGGATCATCACACAACTATTCGTTTGGCTACTAAGCTTTTTTGAAGGACGTGAAAGACGTACATGATGATCGAAAATTAGAATGACAAAAAAAAAAAATCAACGGATTAAAAGAAGTGTAATGCTGGCATCAGAGCCGGAGCAACCGGTGCAGTTGCAGAGCGATAGTACTAAGGGGTGAAAAATTTTAGATATGTCGCGCAGCAAAATGACTCTAACCTAGTGCAGCAAAAGGCCTCTAACCTAATGGAGCAAAATGCCTCTAAACTAGTAAGAGGTAGAAAGATAGGAGATCATCAAACAAGAAGTCGAAAAATACGAGAAACTATTACAAGCAAAAGAGATTTCACCAATATCAATATTCCGATTTTGACAGAAACTTTGGAGAAGAGAAATGTTTGTGTTATGTTTATCCCTCATTCGTTGATGCAACGTTATTGATATGACGATTTGATGATTAAGGTGAAAGATCTCTATCTGGAATAACAATATTTGACAATATGGGACATAAACATTTTGAATAAAATTTAAGTCGTTCCAAACCATGATTCTTCCCACAATTCCAAATATTTGAGAATGCACAACCATTGGTGAAATAAATTATAATCTCTGCCTAGGATGACCAAGCAATTATGGCGAAAGATAGAGTTTCATGTGGAAAAAGTATTCATTAAGCATATTATTGTGAATGGTTTCGAAATACGTGAAGCAACTGATTAAAAGTGCCTGCGTTGCTTAGGGATAGGAAATTAATTTTGAAAAAGCTCCGCAGAAAATTGAGATAAGTCTCCTAACCAAGTAAGTGGCTGAAGGTTCACTCCAGCAAAAATAAAATCCCCGTAAAATTCTCCACAGATTCAAAGAGCTCTATGCGGATTGCAAGGCAAAACAGGTTTCTTCAGCAATTACTTACGCACTCAAGGACTGAATAAAAGCAGTATCCTACAACGAATAGTAAATCTTCCAGGTGGATCAAAACTGTTGTGAACAGTGGGATCACACAGGAATGTAAGCAGATACTGCCTGAAGTAAAATTAACTTGAAAAAAAAATATTAGGGAGAGGAATTAAATAAAAACATAAGCATTGAGCTTTAGACTAACCTCGTATTAGTGTATTCCAATGACCATTACTTGTTCAAAAAGTAAAATAACCGGAATAGTAACTACCAGAAATGGAATTATTTGTAATTTTACGTATTTGTTGCTCTGACGATAAGCCAGGAGTGGACAGTGTGAAATCTATCACATTTTATCTATCATATGGCACTACATGATTTCTATTTCAAATTCCATTTACATTAAAAAGCTAAATTACATTTATTTAAAACAAGACGTATTTCAGATGGCAAAGGATCGCAAGTATCTCGCGAGCCGCATTTAAGGCGTCGGAGAGCCGCAGTTTGGCCATGTCTGCTACAGACTATACTTGCAGCTCATATACTATATTTACTTCTGTATTTGCTTTCTTAAAGGTTGATAATTAAGACACGTCTGGGAGGGAGCAAAAAAAAATTCACAATGGGAAATGTTTTTTGATGTAGGCATGGTTATAGTTACGCATTACATGAGCTTAAGCGGTTACCTTGCATATAATTAGCGCATTCTCCTGCAACCCTGTTGGGGTGCAGGTGGTTAGCACATCCAGCTAGCAGTCGAAAGATCTGACGAATAACACTAAATCGGATCTCGGCAAAGGCGTAGATAATTTCTGACGCTTCCTGTTTCAAAAACCCTAGTCCGCTCTATAACCTTACGCAATTACCAATTATTCATAGTTTTTATAGATCGCAATCAGTATGCTACAGTTGAGTTACTAAGCAAGGTTGTAATTGCTTCTTACACAGTGCGAGTATTTATACCCCAGACGTCCAACCATTTAGCTTCCTTGGGCGACAATGGAAGAAGATGTGATTTTGGGGCATGCAAATTATTTCTAACAACAGTGACAGTTGTAAACTCGCAAAATAAGTGAATCATAATGCATAGGTTTTATTGAAAATTTCGATGTGTCAAAGGTTTGACTGCTGAAAGGATCTTTTTAAATTTCATCTTTAGAAGAAGAATGTTCAAAATTGTTCAGTGCAAGAAAGCGCATACCAATGCCAAGAAAGCGCATATGTAGAAAACTTTTAAGTGAATTAGTGATGAGCCTTAATATTAAAGATCATATTCCACTGCCTAATATTAACTATGGCTGATGTGCCAAAAAAATAAAAAGCAAAAACTTATTTAAGTAATTTAAATTTTATCATTTATGATTTTTAAATATAAAGACAGAAACATAGGATGATTTTTACATTGTATTTGACATCTGATACGTAACATTTCATTATAAATTTTATTTTTAATTATAAAGATACCAAGAAAAATCATAAAATTATTGTGATATTTTCCTTGAATTTGCGAAACTAATGCATTCTAGTTCGATCGAAGTAATTACAAATCTCAGGGAGTTCTCAAGGTACTCATCGATATTTTGCTGCTGATTTTACTCTTAGCGTTACCTTTATATATTAAATATCACGTTCTTCCCATTTAAACCATAAAATTAAGTTCAACAGCAATATCTCAAAATACTTAAAATGGGCATATCTTTAGAATTTCCGATGCACAGTTCCGCGCGCTTTAGATAAAAAGGTTTTTCCCCTTGAAATGTTGCCATTGCTCGCTTTTAAATCATTTGAGTTTGTTCATCAAAAATTCGAATACATGAATACAAAATATGAAATAGATAATAAAACAAATGCAAAATTTGGGCTTCCAGATGCGCATATTCGGGTGGAAACGTACGTTATTCAAAATTGGATGGCTCTAGGTACCGTTGTGTTATCACATTTGGAGAAATATACATACATTTGTGCAGGCTCTTCATTATTAAATTTCGTTAAATATAATACAGGGCTGCAAGATTTGGTGACAACACTTTAAAAAATGATTTAGACTTTTAATTATGTTTCCAACGCAAAATCTCAAAACGAAAACAATAGTCCTTCAGGGACAAAGCCCCTTTGGACTTTTAAAAAAAAAAAAGAGGACAGTTCTACATCTCCTATTCTACTGGACCGATTGACGAAATTCAAATTGCGTTTTCCATATCTCGAAAGCGTGACTTAGGATATATATTAGATTTATATATAGCATCATTCTGACAAAGGAATCTTGACACAAAATCGGACTTTTTCTGAAATAACATGCCAATTGTTTTCCATATTTCGATTCTTCGACTCCAATTATGCCTAAATATTAAATTTTGTAAAATTTGGTGCGAAATTTACGGAGAAATTGAAAAATTTCTCTCGGCGTACTTTTTTTAGTTTTTCCCAAGAATAATTTACTTAGCGAATTTCTAAATTTATAGCAACCTATTTTCATTTTATTTTTTTATTGCAGACGAGCAAAAAAAAGTTATCGTTCATAATTTTAAAAAATTTTAACAAAGTACGTAAACCACGCTTGTGTTATTATCGCTTTTAAGAAATATGCCAAATTTCAAAAAGCGCAATATCTTGGGAAATTTTGAATAAAAAATTATAATTTTGTGCAGGCATGCTTAGAAATACAACTACTTTAAGATGATATTAAAAATTTTATAGATTATAATTCAAAATGTTTTCGAAAAATTTATAAAAAATTTTTTTAAATATAAATTTTTAAAATAAATCATGAAAAATGGACGAATTTTATTTGGAATGAACCTAAATTTCGAAATATGAAAGAAAGAACCAAGTAAGTTTAATAAAAAAAAAGATATTAATAAATATATATCGAATTCAATTAACACTGAGGAGCTAAAATTTTCAGAGCAATTTTTTTAAGAACTGCTCCTGCGAGTTTTACAAAATTTGGTAGTTTGGCGTACTTTGAGTAGTAGAATGGAAATTTGGAAACAAATTGGCATGTCATTTCAGAAAAAGTCCGAATTTGTGTCAAAGTACCTACACTCTTAGACAAAAAAAAAAAAAAAAAAAAACACAAATATACACTCTTAGAAAAAAAACGACGCACCAAGAAGGAGTTATCCGAATGGGACGAAAATCGGTAAAAGTGATGTACATGCACAGAAAAACAAATGATTACAGGTTTGAAAAAAATGGATGATTTATTGAAGTGATATAAAAGATCAGTAACGCGTTTGTCCACCTCTGGCCCTTATGCAAGCAGTTATTCGCCTTGGCATCGATTGATAGAGATTGCGAATGTCCTCCTGAGAGATATCGGGCCAAATTCTCTCCAACTGGAGCGTTAGATCGCCAACATCCCGAGCTGGTTGGAGGGCCCTGTCCATAATGCTCGAAACGTGCTCAATAGGAGAGAGATTCCGCGACCTATCTGGCCAAGGTTATATTCGACAAGCACTAAGGCAAGCAGTAGAAACATGTGCAGTCTGGGGGCGGGCATTATCTTGCTGAAATGTAAGCCCAGGGTGGCGTGACATGAAGGGCAACACAACGGGCCTTAGAACTTCGTCGACGTACCCCTGTGCTGTGAGGTTGTAACGATGGCAACTAAAGGGGTCCTACTATGAAATGAAATGGCGCCTCAGACCATCACTCCTGGTTGTCGGCCTGTCTGCCGGAAGACAGCCAAGTTGGTATCACACCGCTGTCCGAGGTGTCTCCAGACTCGCCTTCGCTGGTCATCGGGGCACAGTTCAAAGCGGGACTCATCACTAAAGACTATTCTGCTCCAGTCAGTGACATTCCAGGGCGAATGAGCCCAACACCATTGCAAACGGGCTTAACACTGTGTAGAGGTCAATGGTAGTCGACGCAAGGGGCGCCGTGACCTCAGCCCCCTTCGTGTGAGTCGTCTATGACTAGTCCTTGCGGTCACTAAAGCACTAGTTGCACGCACAATCGATAATAATGATGCACCTGGGGCTGTGAGTGCCGCTCTGATGATTGTTCGGTCTTCACGTTCTGTCGTTTCTCTAGGCCTATCACTTCCAACTGGACGCTGTGTGCGGCCATGGTTCACCCATTCCTGCCAACATCGTCTAATAGTGGCATCGCTCCTGCTCAAATGTCGAGCTATTCGCCAATAAGACCAACCGGCTTCTTTGAGCCCAACTACACGGCTTCTCTCAAATTCTGACATCTGCGCATATCGTTCGCGCACCTGTATGCCAGCATAGTTACTATCTACCAGAATACACGGAATGAAATTCGTGAAGAACTTATGACCTGCAATCCTAATTTCTCCTCTTAAATATCCAGCCAGTTGCGCAGATCAGATGCGGTATAGCGACAACCGTTCATTCATTGGCAGCCAAAATGTAAAATTTTGCATTTTCCATCGAAACCTGTATTCATATCAATTTGTGTCCAGTTTGCTTTATATCTTCTCGGTGCGTCGTGGTGCGTCGTTTTTTTTGTCTAAGAGTGTATATTAGAACAACGCTATATATAAATCTGCTACATATCCTAAGTCGCGCTTTCGAGACATGAAAAGTGCAATTTGAATTTTGTCAATCGGCCCACTAGAACGGGAACTGTCCCTTTTTTTTTGCAGAGTACCATATAAATATGATATTTTTATTTATATTTATGTACTATTAATTTCAGCAAGCCACGAGAAGAAGCTTGAAACTGATATTATACCATATAAATTGACAATACTTTTATAATTCAAATTTTCTATAATGTCTGCGATTTTCTCTTTCATCTCAGTTTCATTTACCGAGATGGCACTGGATCCTTATGCCTCAAATAGCCGTGATTTTGCTTCAGAATAACATCGAATAGTAATAAAAATTATTTTTATAATTATTTGATTTGTTTCTGTGGTAATAATTGTGTAATTAGATCTTCAATTACACACACTGAGTTGGACTAGAACAAGTTCGGATCTTTGCTTTTGATATTTAAGAAAGAATTACGTTAAGCACAATTTGTTCACGAACAATTTACTGTTTATTTTAATTAACAATAAATTTAATTGTGTTAAAGTTTCTTTTAATATCAACTTATATTTTCTTGACAGATAAAAAATAAAATGATTAGATCCTTTGTATCTTTAATTACGTAATCAGTCAATGAGCTTCGGTTTACCGAAAAAGCACTTCTCTTCTCAGACTACTTTTTAAGTAACTTTTTTAAGTCCTATTAGCTGAATGCTTTCATCATTAATTAATGCCTTGGTACATGTAGTTACAACTTCTCAATTACACCGACTGCAAGAACTGAATATTTTCCACTTAGAATAGTTAGAATTATTTCACTGTCTGTGAATAATAAAGTAATTTAGAGCAAATAATGATTACAAAAAGCATACAGATCTAGGAAACGAATTACCATATAGATAAAATAATTTTAAAAATTTTATTCTTCATACATTTATTTCATTTTTGGGAAGATCCCGATATTTATCGAAATAAGAACTTCTCGTATGGAAACCTTTTATGCCAAATCAGACTCTAGATAAATCAGTTTGTAAAAACTTAGATGTTGGGATTTACATCCTTTTTTGACGAAAATTAATTTGATTGAGAAGTCTTCCTAATAGAAATAAAAATTTCAATTACATTTACTATTAAAAGATAATAGTTCTCTTTCATTTAAGAAACATATCAGACACTTTACATTAAAAATTCTGAAAGGTGATAAACAAAGAAAACTTGAATTAAAATTCAAGTTCTTTTAAGGATATGCATTTTTGTTGATGCTTAAATTTTTTTTTCTTATACTTCATGCTCTTGTTTACTTATTTTTTCTCTACTGTTATTCGTTCAAAAGCAATAATTTATGTTTTCGTGTTGCATAAGAATTATATTGCAGCCTTCATAAAATATTGTTTTATTATTCCCAAATGCGCTCGCAAAATGCCTGTAAATGACACTGTTTGAAATATTGCAGTCTGGGAGCAATAACTGAAAGTCATAATTCCTTCTGAAACACAACGGCAACTTTACGGAGTTAAATTGTAAAAATATGTAAAATATAGAACAAGGCTTCAGAAAAATCGATTGTTAATATTCACAAATGTTTTTCTGTGTCATTTTTCATGGGGAAAGCACCGAAAATCAAAATTTTGCTCCTAAGGCGTTGATAAAATTATGTGAAGCTGAATCATTTTATCTTAATAAATTTCCTGTCACATTAACTTAAAGCAGTTCTTTTTTTTTTTTTACATTTCCCGTCTTTTCGATTTATTTCATAAAGTACATTAAAAATTTGTAAAGAATCAAAATCTAGAGTACAGAAATTTTGGTAAACAGATAATTTTTTAATTGAAATAAGCAGTTTCATTAAGAGTGTCAGAAAGGAACCGAACATACTTATTACAATTAAGGCTTAAACTAATCTGTCTGGCAAATATTATATGTTATTTAAAATAATATTAATTATAGTAAAGTTAGCAATGATATATTATAAGGTATTTTCTTCCTCCTTCCCGCATGCCTTCGTGGTGTAACTGGAAGCATACTCAACGCGTATTCGAGAGAACCAAGGTTTGAGCCCCGGGGAGGGCACTGCACATTTTTCACCATCCAGCATAAAAAAAAATAAATCGTCAGTAGCGGCTCAATTAAAAGGATTTGGCGACTGTGTCTCCTAATCCCCAGTCGCCCTTTAAAAGAGGGAGTATATAAGACATTTTCTTCCTCTTTCTTGCATCCCTTCGTGGTGTAACAACAGCATACTCGGCGCGTATTCTCGGAGTAAATTCTCGGAGTATTCTCGGAGTTTTCATGTCTCCTGCTTCAAAAAACCTAATGACGTCACAGTATTACTTAACACATTTCGAGTGAGCAACGTCGCAAATAGTTTGTAGCATCCAAAAGTGTTTCCACACCTTACCTCGTATAATTTCCCCCAAATTTTCTTAGTACGAGGGGTTTTCCAAAGTTCTAAGAATTTTTTTATTTGCCAGTTTTCATTAACATCGCAATGCAGTTTTTCAACTTAATCCCCATTTCATTGAACATACTTATCCCAACGAAAAACTAATTTTTTAAAGCCCTTCTCAAAACCCTTTTTCGGTGTCTCCTAAATCCATCCATTTATGACATAGTCAAACTCTCAAATGGAACACCCCCTAAAAGTTTTTTTTAAACGTGGGAACAGAAATTTGGGATCAAAATACTCCTCACTGACAATGAATAATTTCTGAAATTTCCTCACCTTCACCTTCTGCAAAAAGAAAATGATTACTCTTCTCATGTTACGTGATTCCAAAAACAATGCTGCAAAAATGCGCCCATATCTAGCAGATGAATCGGACTTGACAATACTGCGCGTAATAGCAGCATAAGCATGTCAAGACCTGTGTCTGGCTGAGAACGTTGCTTATTAGGTCTAGGAACCGAGCTACATCTCAATTTGTAAAATTTGAAAGCACCCTGAATAGGTGGTGCTAAATGACGTTAGCATTATCAGTCAACTGAAGTATAATGGAACAATTGCTATTGAAATTTAGTCAGTTATGAAAAAGGGGATGACGGCATCCGTCTAATGTGAAGGTCTGAGGGAAAGTGACATCTAAATATTCATATTACTCGTTCACAGGGATCGAACCCAAATCGAGCAACCACCGTCCGGTGGTCTCATCTTCTGCCACTTCTGGACCTAACGGCTATTTGAAGAATGTGTTACGTCATTTGAGTTTTTAATTGTACAGAATTCTTTCACTTGAATTAATTCCAAAGCTCAGACGCTTTAATAACTAAAATTCAAATTAATTTTTGATTTCTTATTTTGTTTAATTAATTACCTGTTTATTTAGTTAATCTGTAAACATTAAATAATTTTTTGGAAGCACACTTTTATGGAATAGTTAAGTATTGTATTCCCACTGTTTTATCAATCAATTTTTTAGCACTAGAATTGATATTAGTTTCGAAACTCAATTTTTATTCGTACCTATCTTCGAATTACTTTTCAACCTGCTGCCACCAAATTTTACCGTGATTCATTAAAAAAATAATAAAGCATCTGTATGTAGTATATATGTATGCTCCTCACACTGTGGAAAAACGACGGCATGTAGACCCCGAATTTTTAATATACGTAGTCTTCCATCCGAATAGAAATTTTGAATTCCTCCAACCGAATTTTGAGCTTCCAATTTGTTTTTAAAATTAAAAATGGCAGTGGATAAGACCATCGCACTGTGGTTGCTCGACTCAGGTTCTATCCCTGCGAACAAACAACATAAATATTTATAAATCAGTTTCCCTTAGACCTTCACTTTAGACGGATGTCGTCACCCCCCTTTGCCATAACTGACTAAATTTCAATAGCAATTTTTTCATTATATTTCAGTTGACTAATAATGCTAACGTCATTTAGCACCACCTACGCAAGATGCTTCCGAAATTCTACAAACTGAGTTGTAGCTCGGTTCCTAGACCTAATAAGCAACGTTATAAGCCAGACAGAGGTCTTGACATGCTCATGCTGCTATCACGTGCCCAAATGGGAGTTAGCCCAGAAAGGTTTAGTCTCGAAAACGGCATTTTGCATCGAATCATTTTAAATGCCCGAATCACTTTTCAAATTGTTGCCAAATGTTAGTGCCGTGTATGTTATTTAAATAAATTAAATAATAAAGAATCTGCGTGAATATATGTGTTTCTCGTATTGTGAAAAAGCAACGACACCTAGAGCCGTCGAATTTTGAATAACGTAGTCCTTCACCCGAATATGCGCCCGGATCTTGAATTTAGAACTTATTTTATCTGCACATAAAATTATATAGTTCATATTTTTAAACTTTCACGAATTTTCTGTTAAAAAACTCAACGATTTCAAAGCAAGCAATGGCAACATACTGTACGGAATAAAATATTTTTATCTTCAGCGGGCGAGACTATCTGTCGGAAGATATACTGTTTTTAGTCCAAAAGGGCCTTTTTCCCTGAAGGGCTATTTTTTTCGTTTCGCGATTTTGAGTTGAATCATTATAAAGGGCTGTGTCACATTACGAACTGTTGCCAACAAATATTGCAGCTTTGTATTTTATTTAAAGAAATTAAGCAATGAAGAATCTGCGTAAATGTATATATATTTCTCCCAATGTGATAAAACAACAGTACATAGAGCCATCCAATTTTGAATAACGTATGTTTCCACCCGAATATGCGCATCTGGAAGCCCAAATTTGGAATTTGTTTTATTATCTATTTCATATTTTTAAAAATGAAACAAATTTTTGATGAACAAACTCAACGATTCTAAAGCGAGCAATGGCAACACTCTACGGGTAAAAAAACCCTTTATATCTCCAGTGCCCGGAATTGTGCATCGGAAATTCTAAAGATATGTTCATTTTAAGTATTTTGAGATATTGCTGTTGAACTGAATTTTATGATTTAAGTGCGAAAAACGTGATATTTAATAAATAAAGGTAACACACAAAACGTTAAAAAAAAACGCTCCTTTGGACTAATTTAAAATCTAAAACCTTTCAGATTCTTTTTTTTTTTTTTTTTTTTTTTCATATTTTAAGTGTACATTAGCATCTTACAGTTATTAAATCCGTGCTGGCCAGTGGCCAAATGAGTCTTTCTGAAAAAGCGTGATAGTTCGCTTCTGGTCAGTTGTGGTCATTGAACGGCTCGTGATTTGTCTCACCGGAAACCTGAGTATAAGGCGTTAATTCCCTTTTAGTAGATTCGGTAGTACCCTTTTAGTAGATACCTGGAATTCCCTTTTAGTAGATACCTGGAATTCCCTTTTAGTATATTTTCCAAGTTCGTTACCTGGAATTCCCTTTTAGTAGATTGATCACTTAATCTCCTTCACCATAAATAATAAATTGGACATAATTGTATCTTTTGATTTTAAATGTCATGTAAAAATATAAATTAAAAAATAAAACAAAAAAAGGAAACAAAATCTGAAAGTTTTCAGATTTTAAATTACGTCCAAAGGGACGTTTTTTAACATTTTGTGTATTACCTTTGTAAGGTTTTAGTTAAACTAACCAAGTTTATTTTAATTTAAATCTTTTCTATCTC
>KK113955.1:0-17927 GCA_000611955.2 Stegodyphus mimosarum
AAATTAAATCATTACCTTTAAAACAATTTAAATCACAACTGAAATAAGTAATACATAACAGTCTCATGTTTTATATAGTTTTATTGCAGTACAAAATCTTGTATCTCAAGAGCCTGAACGTAAGTTCTTAAAACACCCTGCCCAAAGAAATTTAGCTGTAAATTTAACTCTGAATGCTTTGATGTCAAATGAGGATTTGGATATTGAGCCATGTGTAAAAGGCCACTATTTTGATCCCATAGCTGAAAACCTAATCAAATCCTCTACAACCACGATGTTAAACAATTATTGTAGACCAAAAATGATTTTAAAAAACCTGCTTGTAAAAAACGAAAATTATCAGCTTTGATAAAGTGAATAAAAAAGTAATTTACAGTTAGTCTAAAAAGTATCTAACATGTTTTAATAATAATGTTTAAAAATGAATAAATAGTATATACAAATTTAGTAATAACTTCATGAAGTTTAAAGACATGTCTGTAATTTTGAATTAGCTTCAAAAGAGACTTTTTTTAAATTCTAAATTTTTTAAATAGTAATTTATAATTCGCTTTCAACTATTAATCTGTTTTATGAACAGAGACATTGCTACTACTTAATTCTGATTAAATGAATAATTTTTATAACCATTGAAGCAGTTTAAATCTCTAAATGCTATGCTATTCATGCGACTCGTCATGACAATATATTTTGTATCATAATTTATTTTTAATTACAATTAGCTGCTTATAGATACATTTTACTCCAGTTTTCGTAAATGAACCCAAAAACTTTAATAAAACTTTACTTCTTGTAATTTTTCTCATTTCAAAATGAGCTATCAATTGTAATTTATGTTCCGAATTGTAGTTTAAATGTTTTTAAGTTTTTATACTGTCTATGAGATCACTGTAGAAAATGTGTATAAAGTCTCACTAATCGAATAATTTTGAATTAATTCCACATTTTTAATTTTGCTTATTAGATCAGATCCTTTGTATGTTGCATTATTTTTTTCAAATTGATTCGGTCTTGTGTTAGTTTTGTTATTCTGAGTAGTAGTTTGTATTTATGGTTTTGCGAATAATAAAAAAAAATACTTGAGTTGTTTCAGTGAAATGAATTTTTTCTTTAAAAATGCTTTTAAATTAGATTGTGTTATCAATATAAAAGTTCAAAGCCTGACATTATTTAAAATATTTTTAAATAAGGTGAAAGTATAGTTAATGTATGTGAAAAATATATAATGTCATTTTGTTAATAATTATAACACCTTTTAGAAAAATAGTTTAACATTTGCTGTGCTGAAATATAACTTTAACTTATTAGTATTTACTTTAAAAAGAATTAAATGAAAATTTAAAAATCAAGATTGCTTCTTTCTAAGTAATAATGAATGCAATAAAGAAATATAAAAAACTTATAATGATCGCATTAATAATAATTTGTTATTAATGTTAGTTTATGCAAAAAAATTGGTTTAATATTCATAATAATGAATTTAAAAATTGCATAGTAATGAACTTGTGGAAAGCAAATTTATGCATTTTTAACCAAAGTGCTTTAAAGGAGGAAAGTAATTATTAATAAATTAAAATGAACCGTCAACAGTAAAAAAAAAAGAATTGTAAGTTGTCTCCGAAACTATTTGGTCTTTGCACTAAAGTAACTTCGTTAGCCTAACTGGGATGACTCATAAAGGGAGCTTTCTGGCTTCGTACTCTAGGTGGCGGTGGTCTGGGCAGAGAGATTGAATCGCCAAATCCTGATGGTGACGAATAAACGTCTACCACCAGGCGTCATTTGCACAGTCATTAGATTTTCTTCGGAACAGGAAAAGAGAAAAATATGCAGTGCCTTCGCCGAGATTCGAACTCCGGACTTCGCAATTGCCAGCTGGAGATGATTTCATTTAAACCATAAACGTACGTGATAAGGTGCGATAAAATGCCTTACATGTTCAATTGAATTGAGTAACACGGTCTAAAGTTTTGAATGGTCAGGCAAAAATATAAATGGTGGGAAGTTAATGACAAGAATGGATATACTTATCAAAACTTTCAGAACTAATTTCGAAGATCTGAGCACATACTTCTTCAATTGCAAGGACGGAAATGAAGACGAAAATGAAAACACGCACAGACGATGAGACAGTCCTGAAAGTTTCATTTTCCTACGCAATTCTCGAAGCTAATTTGCGTCCCATTTCAAATTAGAAGAAACTAATTATTTGATTAAAAGTTTTGAATCCTTTTCCTTGTCCACCTCTGGTATCTTAGAAACTTTCTTCTTCCAGCAAATGATAGTTTTCTGATTTATTCAAAATTCAAAATATGATCTGATAACATTTAATTTATATTTTCTATAAATAAAGAATGCAGTATAATTATGGTTAAATAAAAAACTTCAAATGACAGGACATTTGGTAAACACTTTGTTTAAGAAATGCAGACTCTGCATATAAATATATTTAATAAAGAAAGACAGAAGCTTGCTTGTATATTTAGCTGGTTATGCTTAAATATCTGAATGATATCTGCCTAACGAGAAGAATACGTAAGTGAAGAAAGTCAAAGGGAAACTCATTTGTATTTCACGTCACACACTGAAAACTACAAAACGCGTAGTCATTCAAGTTTTCAGGGATTCAAATCATTACCAAAATCAATAAATCAAATCAATCATTCAAATCAATAAATTCAATTAGTCACTGACGGGACCAAAGAAATATACATGGCACTTTTATATTTTGAGAAGGATTTTGCGGCCTTTTAGTTAACGTTTAAAATGTGAAGAACATTTTTTTAAATGTTCAGTATGATAGTTTCCCGAAATGAAAATGGATATTTAATGTCTCAGCTGAACAGTTTGCTCTTCATTAGGAATCAACATTTTACGTTTCTAAGCCTTCGATATTTCTACAACGTCGTTACATCGAAGTCTACTGCTTTCATTACAATGTGCAATATATTACAGCTAAGTCTGCTTCACTACGTACAGATTAGTACTGCGCTAGCTTTGTGCAAAACGCTCATCTATTATTGCTGATCTCACGGAACATAAAGAATACAATGCAGTGTTCTTTCAATTTTGCCCTTAAATGAAGAATCGGGCAAAGTGTCTGCGCGGCTTTTAGGCGACCTAATTAGGTGCCTTAAAATTGTATTTGATATTACATTTAACACTTTATTGTTTGCTTAACTAATGAAATTAAAAACGATATGGAAACGCTGCTAACAATAACCGATGATTCACTATTTTAACTCCTAAAATCATACTCGTGGTCAGTGAAATGTTGTAATGGTGAAGGATAATGTAGAATAAAGAGAATTTGCATATTATTTTGAAATAAGAGTTGGAGTAAATTTTAGAATTTATCAGGTAAGATGAATAACGACGAAGGTATGAATGCCAAAATGAGATGAAGAATCATCGGTAGATTGGAAAGGCCAGTAACAAGCTCAGCTGGTTATAGAGCTCAATGTAACTCCCTGTATCGACTACAATTTGTGCAAACATTTTCAGGACACTGGATCCATATCGGAAAGCGACGAATGCAGATTCCTATTTGGCAGTTTCAGCGCGGCCACACAGAAATGCTATAGCTCCACAGCTCTCATGTGAGTTGTATTCTGCCACTGAAGCCTGAGGTTTATAGTCTACAGTTACCCGGAGGCATCATCAAATGCGGCTATATGCTAGAAGACCCGCTTTTGCGTTCCGCTTACTACAGCATGCAAGAGAAAGCGTTTAACAACGTGAGCAACGTGAGTGCTTGCGAGATTCAACCTAGACAGCGATTCTTTGCCTATCTATACCTGGAACACGAATACCATATTTCATTAAAATCTGTACACTAGTTATTCAAAAATTCAATATAATGTGCGAATTCTTTTAATTTTGCACACGAGTATATATATATATCTATATATATATAGATATATATATATATATCTACAGGAAACATCTTTTGTTTACCAACGTAGGATTTTCATCCACACATAATGATGAGCGTATTGATAAGAATTCCCAGTGAAGAGGAAATGGTGTGGAAAAATGAAGAGGTTCCACAAAGGAAGGATTCTTTGGCCACAAATTTGGGATTTTTACCCGCATACTATGCTCTGATATATGCCTAATGGGGACTTACAATAAAAGGAAAACTAATACTACAAACCTTACCTAATTTGTTTATTCGAAAACAGAGGATTTTTAGAGAAACTATGCAGTTTTATTTTCAACTGAAATGAAAAGTCCCATATGTTAAGATCCTTTTAACCAATACTGTCGGATTTAAACTCCCACATCATGCCCTGGTGTAATCGCATCGAGATACCTATAAGGTATTTCTTCAATCTTCTTCGCATTCCTTCGTGGTATAGTGGTCAGCACGCTCGACGCGTATTCGAGAGGTTCGTGGCTCGAGTCCCGGAGAGGGCAATGCTCATTTTTTATGTCTTCTGCTTCGAAATAACCTAATGTTTTTACATACCTACTGAAAAAGGAATGGATAACTTCTTTCTTATATAATTTTAATCAATAACAGCGAATGCTGAACGGAATTATTTTCCTAGAAATAGTATTAGGATATTTTTTTAAATGCTGTTGAGGAAAATAAGTTGAACTATCTCATATATTGTATAAAATAATTTTTTCATTTGTGACTGCCTATTTTCAGTCATTTTATTAAATTATACAAACCAAGAAGAATTAACTATAAATCAAGAGAATTAAATAGTTTTATGGCGATTTCTAGACAAACGTAATGTGTAAGATCTTATCTTCTTTGCTAGCATAAAGTTAAATTGATCTTACTAGGAAACCTGGCGACTTCTCGCCCAGGCGTGAATAATACCAGTACAGAAGAAGAGTAAAATAAACCCTTTATTATTCGTCAAAAAAGGGGCGTACGTCGTACTTACAATAACATCGAAGACGTGTGGTAGAACTTAAGAATAATTTAACAATGAATTCAGAGATAAATAGTAGGGCTGGACTAACAATTTAGTTTAAGGCTAACTAGGCTGACTCAACAACAACGATGTACATATTAAATGACCAAAAGGCGTATCAGCAACTCAGCGTAACATCAACAAGGACAAAATAGTAACGCGTACTGGCTAGCGAAATCACGCTGTGAACAAACTTCTGGATTCATCTGTTTTTATACTCACTTCACTTAACTTTTAGATTTGCATCCTGGCGTGGAAATGCGAGAGGAAAATGAGAGGTTCAGGAGAGATAGCAAACTTAAAATAATTTGTTATGCAAACATTAGTTATAACGACATATAAGACATTTGTTATAAAGACATATAAGACATTTGTTATAAAGTAAACAGCGATAAATATTCTTTCGCCTTTTAATCTCAATCAAGTTTACAATAAAAATATCCTGTGCGCATTCAAATCATTTTTAAACAAATATTCAGGAGTTTGCCGTAATTTAAACAGTAGCTCTACTAAGACTAATTATATTATTTAGAGATAAACAATTCGTACAATTTTTACTTATTGAAAATGTAAATGTTTCTACTTATCTAAGCGAATGTGCTACGTTCGTTTTAAATAAGGGAAACACAAGACAAGAAAAACGTAAAACAAGATTATTAGTTAAATAATAGCAAAAATTACATATTTTTTACATAAAATTGGAAGGCCCAAAATAATATTTTGCCTTATGTCAGGCCATATCATGTTGAAAAATCTATTCAAAGAAAATTCCATTTATAGCATCACATGCTTTTATCAAAAGAAATACTAGTATGATTAATAAGGCTACATGAAGTACTTTTCTAAATTTAAAAATTTGGCAGCTTTGATAAAAGTTAAAATATGTGTGCAATTAAACAAAAATTTAATATTTTTTATTTATTCATATACATAAATTAAACGTGAACAGAAATTAAAGCACGTGAAAAAGGATAATTAACAATATAAACTTAGTTTTTTATACGAGATATCTAAGAATTATGATGTAAATAAGTGTAACTTACTGTAGAATTTAAAACAAAATTCAAAATTTTAAGAGTTCAAATACACTCACGTTTGTGAAAATTGCAACACCATGAAGGACTTACGCGAGTGAGCTGAAATTTTCAGGAAATGCAAAGTAGCGCATGATATGCAAATGATTAGAATTGCAAATCCGTAGCGCATGCGTATGCTGAGCAGCGCCCTCTGAACGGCTGATGGATCCGAATAAATAGACGGCTGTAGCGAGGCGTGTCTGGTTATCGGTGGTTATCTGCTCGTGGTAAACGTTAACTCAATCTGTACTTATGCCTCGTCGACGAAAGAGAGCGAGATTTGAACAACTTACAGAGTTTGAACGAGGGAGAATCATCGGCCTTCGTGAAGCTGGATTGTCGTATCGTGCAGTAGCCTCTCGTGTGCAGCGTAACAGCAGCACAGTGATGCGCGTTTGGAAGCAGTGGACGGACGAGTGTCGGACAACTCGGAAATCCGGGAGTGGACCCCGAAATGTGACGTCAGCTCGCGATGATAGACACCTGGTCCGCATGGCGCGGACGGACCGTACAGCTTCCTCTAGACAATTGGCAGCACTGTGGTCAATAGCTACAGGTGTTTCATTGTGTGCTTCATCAATTCGTAGACGTCTGCTGCAGTGTGGACTGCGCGCACGGACTCCTTTATACAGGATCCCCCTAACGCACGACCATCGCCGCCTGCGGCTACAATGGGCCAATCAGCATAGAGACTGGCGTGCTGATTGGCAGCATGTCGTGTTTTCTGACGAATCCCGCTTTAATTTGTGGTACCATGATGGCCGCATTCGTGTCAGACGCTATGCCGGTGAACGCCACCTTCCGGAGTGCATTATCGAACGCCACAGTGGACGAACACCCGGAGTTATGGTCTGGGGCGCCATAGCATATCATAGACGATCTCAATTGCTACGAATTGTGGGCAATCTGAACAGCAACCGGTATATCCGTGAAGTTCTACAGCCCGAAGCTGTTCCCTTCCTTCAAAGCTTGCCAGGCGCTGTATTTCAACAGGACAATGCCCGCCCTCATACTGCTAGGATTGTTAAATCCTTCTTTGCAGCGCAGCAGGTACAGCTTCTTCCTTGGCCTGCGTGTTCCCCGGATATGTCGCCAATTGAACATGTGTGGGATGTCATTGGTCGGCGTCTTGCTCGTGATCCTCGTCCTGTTGCGTCTGCAGACGAACTTTGGGTACGCGTACAAACGATATGGAATGCTCTTCCTCAGTCAGACATTCAAACTTTGTTTGACTCCATGCCACGTCGTGTAGCAGCACTTATTGCGGCGCGTGGTGGCCACACAAAATACTGATTCTGATCTCTTGTTCTTGTTTGTTTGCTTTGAACATTTAATCATTTATTTGTACCACTACCACTCAACTGTGTATTAAATTGCATTCAATTAAGACGATTCCTTCTTGGTGTTGCAATTTTCACAAACGTGAGTGTATAAGAGAGTTAAGTCAAATACCTTAAAAAGAATTAAGTTGATCCTAAACGAGAATCTCGAAAACACTTTTTTTTGGTTGGAAATGGAAAAAAAATGTGCTTTCGTGAGTTAAAAAGAATATAAAAACAGAAGCTAAAATTCGAGTAAACAAGCCTTAACTTGGTACTTCAGAACTAAATTTGAAAGGAAGTTCATTTTTATTTAGGAAGGTTTTTTTCGGTGTTGAATGCATTGCATGAGATGAAAGTATGCATACAATTTAAATCACATTGAAAGAAGAAAATCTTTCATTCCAGTTTCTATGCATATGAAGCTGTCTTAAATATAATGGTTCTAATCGCTGTTTATTGTCCTTTTTTTTATCATTTTCATCAGATTTGAAAAAAAAAATAGGTCGAAACAGAAGAAGTAAGTGTTTTTTAACGTAATGCAAAGCTTTTGAAAAAAATTAAAGAACTATGACTCTCAGATTGCATTTTCACTAACAGCAGATTAAATTGTTTAAATGTCCTTAAAATCAAGCAATCATAATTCTCCCCAAGAGAACATCATTAGTAACATTTTAGACAGAAGCCAATACTGTTAAGTTTCACAGTAAATTTCTGAGAAAAGTTTATTTCTTCGAAAATTCTGAGAATGAGCTTAATTTTATCGCATTTCTAGAAATTTCGGGAACATTTGTATTATTAAAAGGTATTCTGTATAAAAGAATAGCAGTAACTGTGTAAACATTCTGAACAGCTTTTTAACTTGTGAAAAACTTCACTGCGTAGATATTAAAGGATTTTTTAAACACTAATAGTTACCTGTTGCATAAAAGATAAAAGTTACATGAAAAGGATAATTCCTATTTTAAGTATTCTGAGTTACATATTGCTAACCAAACATATTGCGTGTTTAAAAAAATTAGTATTTTATAGAAGATAAAAAGCATCTGTATTTCGCTAATGAAAATTCCTCGAATAGTATAAAAGATTTCAAGTTAAATTAATCAAATATAACAAAACGAGCACAGCGAAGAAGAGATGTTATAGTTACTAATTAGGAACAACAATTAGCGAAACATGCATAAATTTACAATATTATAGTTTCGAAGGTTAATTAGAGCTTTCTTCCTCAGTCATAGCTGTCAAAACGTCGACAGACTAAAAATATGCTCAAGCGATAACAGGAGACGAAAAATTCGAAAAAAAAAATGTCTCTAGTATCGCATACTCTTGAAGTTTACAGTAATCAATTTTGTCAACAGATGGAGCTATTAACTTCGTTTCCTCTCCCTAAACCGGAACTTTTCTAAATTTCCTGTCTGTTGTCACAAGGCCATCTTGATGGAAGATAGCCTCTTTTGCGCGCTTTAAGTCTCCAATCTACCGACAGTTCTCAATCTCCTTTGCCATCGGCCACTAATTATGCTTTATACTTTTTAAAATGTATTCAACTCTTGCGAGAAACACGGCAAATGTAGTGATGCAGTAGGAATGGACAAATCCCCCAAAAACACTCTTGCGCTTATACTCTCTCCATAAAATTCCAGCTGCGCAGTCAGGAAACTGTATACGCTTACGTATCTAACTCTAAATTATTGCATAATTTTCTGGGGACATAATTAGTACCTCTGCTAATTTTATACTTTTACTAATAGTTACTAACACTTTCGTACAACAAAAGTAAAAATAATTTGCAAATTTTCTAAATTTTGCCCACGAATTTTGATTTTTTTATAAAGCTTATTTCAATTGTTGAGCATGCAAAAATGAGATGTGGGCTAATCTAAGACGCAGGCTAGCAAGTGTGCTAATCTGAGATATCCAGCAATCGAACAGTATGTGCCTTCACTTATCAGTTTCGTGACCCAATTAATGTATGCGTGTTTGTTCATAACCACAATTTGTCCACCCTTATCAGCCTTCGAAATTATAATATTAGGATTACAATGAATTTCACGTGAAGCTTTCTTTTCTTTCCTCTTTCGGTCCCTAAAGATCCCCAAACTTCTGACTTCACAAAACTTAAAACAGCTGTTAAATCTTCTCATATACTTTCGACTCAGCTTAATAAATCAGTCATTCCACCTATTGGTAACTGTGCTAGATTTTATGCTCTCCCCAAAGTTCACAAAACTGGAATTCCTTTTCGACCTATAGTTTCCAATTTAGGAACGGCATCGTACCCTTTGGCCAAATATCACCCTTAGGCCAAATTTTTTCGTATTTCCTCCTTTACTTTCCAACAGTATTCACACAGTAAAAAATTCTTTCGAAGTCATCAATAAACAGTCGAAAGTGCACTAAAATGCCTTGAAACTAGACTTCGAGAATTCCATTTCTCACATATTGAAATTGAAGAGTTAATTTCCCTCACTAAAGTCTCTGAGAGTCAAACTCACTTTGTTTTCCAAAATGAAAATTTTCGCCAGATTGAAGGACTAGCTATGGAGTAGGACTGTCAAATTGAAGGACTAGCTATGGGTCTAAAGTTGAAGGACTAGCTATGGACTAGCTATTTTCGCCCTCAGTCCTGTACTTGCTGACATTTACATGCACTATTTTGAGGTCAAATTATTCAAAAAACTATCTTTTCGTCTGTGGATTCGCTATGTAGACGACACTTTCGCTCTTTTGATGGTGATAAGGAAGACTTACCCCAGATTTTATCTGTTACAATTTCGATTGATCCAGCCATCCAGTTCACTTTTGAGACTGAATCTGATATTACACTTCCCTTCCTTGATATTCTTATAATCCGCAATGGATCTAATTTCAGCATAACTGTTTACCGTAAACCCTTTTCTGTTTGTTAACTCCTCATGCTAAGTTATGTCACCCGGCTAAGCAAAAAATGGCTTCATTTTAGTATTACGTATTTCGAGCTCTCAAAGTTTGTTCTTCAGAATCTCTTCTTGCTAATGAATTCAATTATTTAAGATCTGTTTCCCTTGACCGAGGATTTTCTCCTGTAGTCGTTGATAAAGCTGTTAGCAAGTTCTCATCGTGCCATCTTAGAACACATTCTGATGCTAAAAATAACAATAATAACCTGCTTGTGCTTCCATTTCATCCTTCTATCAGTTACAAAATTGCACGGATTTTAAACAAGTTTAATTTTCATGTTGTTTTCTCGCCTATAAATAAAATCTGAGGCTCGGTTCTTAAAGATTCTATTTCTCACTTTAATTCTTGGGGAATTTATAGCATATCCTGTCAGTGTGGCTTAAGTTATATTGGCCAAATGAAAAGAGCATTAAAGTTTCGCATAAAGGAGCATGAATCTTACGTCCGAAAAGGCGAAATTAACAAATCTTCAATAGCTAATCATAGTTGGAAATATAATCACAAGTTTGATTTTGGTTCTGCTAAAATTATCCAGAAAGCTGGTTCTATTAGGGAATTGGATTTTCTTGAAGCGTTTCCCATTCACAAAAATTTATCCTCTTTAGTCAATGACTTTAATTCTAGTCCAGTCTTGCCTAGTGCCATTAAATTTCTACTAACTTAACCCCTCATTTTTTGTTACTATTATTGTCGACAGAGGCTATCGGCTCCTTACATTGGTCGCCTGTAGGCAGTGGCGGCTCGTAATAAGCACTGTGGAACTGCAGCACCCCCATTTCCACTTATTATTATTTTTAATGTTTAATATAATGAGCCCTTGTTTCTTTAATTCTTTCTTTATACTTCTACAATGTCAGTAGCCATCCTCCAGTTTATGAAAAAGGTAAGAAGGTTTTTGTATGGAACTGCGCGCTACACAGTTCCAGCGGTCTGGTGTTTGGTTGTTCTGCGCATGCGCGCCCAGAAAGCTGCACTGTCGCTTTTGCAGTGCCGAAATTCTAGAAACGTGATTATTTCTTACTGCGCACGTGTGATATTTGGCTGTTCTGCGCATGCGCCCTTAGGAAGCAGCATACGATGCTGAGAGGAAGAAGAGCACTGTCGCTCTTGTAGTGCCGAATCTTGCGTGCCTTTGGGAGCTGTTTTTTTTTACTCCGCGTGTGATGTGTTTAAAAATCATACACCATATTCTTGGTTAGATTATTTTTCAGCTATTCTATTTGATTCATTTTTTTCGGTTCTTTTATTTCACAGAAAACTTTGACCATATCCTTGCATCCTCAAGTAATAAATTCCGTGACTGTAAGTGAACTTCAAGAGCTATCGTTTTCACAGCTGTCTCTCCATGAGAAAATTACAATTAAGAAAAGAGGTCGTTCAACACCTGATATTCTAATATGTCAGCCAGGCATAAGCAACAAGAAGAAATATATTTGTAGTTTCAATTCTAAATGGTACCAACGGAAAAATTGGCTTTGCGGTTGTGAAGTAAAAAATGCTCTATTTTGTTTCCCGTGCTTGCTGTTTGGAGGTGATGTAACGTGGACAAAATATGGTTTTGGAAATATAAACAAAATGAAAGAAAAAATTGAAAAGCATGAGAAGCCAAAGAAGCATGTTGATAATGTAGTTTCACTGTCACTTTTAGGAACCGTTAGTATTAAAGAGAAACTTAGTGAGGGATACAGACTTCCAGTCAATGAGTATAACATAAAGGTTAAAAAGAACCGTGAAATTTTGTGCAAAATAATAGACTGCATTTTCTTTTGCGGAAGCTTTGAAACTCCCGAAAGTGGACGTGGACATGATGAAAAAGACGATTCAGTAAATCCAAGGGTATTTAGAGGATTAGTAAATTTTGCCTTTAAATTAGATTCAGATTTGAAGAATCACTTGGAAACTAGTGCAGTCTTCAAAGGTGTTTCTAAGACCATTCACAACGAGATACTTGACTGCCTATTTCAAATATAACATGAGGAGATAAGGACAGAAATTAGGAAAGCTTGTAGCTTTAATGGCTGATGACACAACAGATGTTTCGGAACACACTTAGATGGTCCTTGTTCTACAGTATGTATTGAATGGGGAAATATTTGAGCGTTTCTTCGGATTCTTTATTCTAGAAAATCAAACTGCAGATGGCATATCAAAATGTATTTTAGAACAATTGGACATAATCCTTCAAAGAAATGAACAAAAGTTGATAGCTCAGACATTTGATGGTGCAAATGTCATGAAAGGCAAAAAAGCTGGAGTTCAAGCAAAAATAAAAGCAATTTATACTAATGCACATTTCGTTCACTGCTATGTACATCAACTTAATTTTATAATGAGAAATGCAGCAAGTATTTCAAGAAACGGAAAAATATTTTTTTTCTAGCATTCTGGCTATTCCAACATTCTTTTCAAGATCACCGCAACATGTGTCCATTCAAAGGAAGCATATGGCCGTTAGCATTTCACGTCCTCTACAAGGAGGAACTTCAACATACAGACCATAAACACAGTTCATGAAAATTTGCAACCTTTAAAAAATTGCCTTGCTGAAATTCAGTCAACATCAAATGAAGATTAAACTATTGCAAAGGCAACAGAAATTTTAAAATATCTAAATGATGGTAATTTCAAGTTTTGGTTAGAGATTTTATCAGATTATGCCTCACGTTGAAATAATATATAACCAAAGGCAATCCAGAGAAATTAGTGTGTTTAAAGTTAATGAATATATAACAAATTTCAAAACTGCTATTTTAAAATTAAGAAACTCAAAGTACTGTGAGAATTCTTGAAAGACACTGATGACAGAAGCTAAGGAAATATGTGACTTTATATGTATTGATATAATGGAAAGATATTCTTCCGCTAAACACTTAGCAGCTGCTAAATTGTTCAACAAGAATTGCTTTACTAGTTTTAGGAAAGAACATCCTGCAGAATAAATAGTACTGACCACTGAAACATATCCAATGATTGACAAAGAAAAGCTTGAAACTGAACTAGAAGTTTTCTATTGTGGGTCTGATATTCGTAAATGCTGCAAATTTATTGATCTACTGAAATTTATCTTTGAAAATAATCTAGATGATGTTCTTAGTGAAATTACGAAACTGATAAAAGTTCTCTTGACAGTTCCCATGACTACATCAGAGGCTGAACGCTGCTTTTTAACATTAAAAAAATAGAAACTTTTCTAAGAAACACTATTAATTCGGAAAGATTAAATGCGCTTGCAGTGCTTTCAATACAGAAAAATTTCCTCAGTTGTCATCCAGAGATCAAGGAGAAAATTATTGATCTTTTCGCGCAAATTAAAACAAGAAGAATGGATTTTATTTTTAAATGAATAGGTAAAGATTGAACTGTAACAATTAGGTTAAAGTAATTAAGAAATGTTTAATTATTCTCTTGTAAGATTTCATGGAAGTTTCAAAAAATTTTCTTTTTATACATGTTTCTTTCCCTTTACACAGTTTTAAAACAAAGGTTAAAATTTTTTGGAACAGCACCCCCACTAATTTTAGCTACGAGCCGCCACTGCCTATAGGGTATAAATATGATCGACATTTGCCTTCTCGATTTGCAGAATATTTTGCTCCTGATGAAGGAGGACCCGTTTTGCCCTCGAAATCGATTGGGACTTTACAAAATTTACGTCGAATACAAGGTTGTCGAGTTGCACGTTCTGCAGAATTTATTGTTTGTACATTGAACTACCTTGCTCTTAGCCGTTGCTGTTGCACACATGAATGTTATTCCAACTTCAAATGATGTTCATGAAGGTTAAAAAATGTAGTTTAAGATATACATTTTCACAATATATCAAATCAATTAAATTATATCAAAAGTGAATCAAAACGAAAAAAATTGAAGGTTGACTATTAAGTCCTATCCTTTACATAACTACATTATACTGTTGTGAGCGTACGGGTTCGTTATAGACTGAACGCACAAGTCCGATAAAAAGTTAATAAAATTTATCCTAATCACAAGAAAGATAACAAAAACGCTGGATTTTTCCTGGAAGATATTCGTACAATATCACAATATCTCGCAAAATAAACAGTAGCTATGCTTTAAACTGCCGAAACGTTAAATAGAACGCAATCCAAAGCCCAGACAAAACTAATCCTATCACAAAATTACAACAACAAAGTAAACAACAATAGTTCACTTAAAACAGCTGAGCTGAGATGTTTCTTTCCGGCTTTTATAGCTTTTAAATTTAAAATCGCGAGACAATTCTAGAAATTTCTGGAAAACAAAAAAGAGTAGAATTACAGTTACGGTTGGGCAATTACATTTATTCAAATTAGAAAAATAAATTGCGGAGATAAACTTTTATTCATTGTTAAATGCACATTTTTGCTTTTCCGGCGTAGCTTTCTCTTAAAATATGCCACGCGCTGAGTTGCACTAGGAAATAAAACAATTTTAGTTATAATTCTATTAAAAATATCTAACTAAATATAAAATTCGTAACAATACGCATATTGAAGCAAAAAACGGTTCTGTGGTTTTTTGATGAAGAGTACTAATAAAACAGTATAAAAACATAAGAAACTTTTATTGAATGACATTTTTTTAGTGTATGATATTTCAATATCTCAGTCAGCTCGAAAATTTATTTTTAATAAAAAGTCATAAAATTTAATAATAAGTCATAAAAATGTAAGGTATATTTTAACTTTATAACAGTTATTTTAATTTAATGCATCTTTCCCATCTCACCTAACTTCAACTTACAACTCCCTACCAGAACGAGATTTTAGAATCGCGTTAAGTGCAAATGAGAAGGAAGGTCAAGTTCAACTGACGGAGAGTGAGGATTCTTGAGTAGAGCGCGTTTGCCTTTGGGCTACGTCTCTCTAATTTGTTGTTACGCTCGGCAGTATTACATGCTTTTCGATAGTTCGCTGGCTAACTTAATATTACGGGCCAACTAGGATAGAACTGTGTAAGCTTCGGCTAAATCTCTTTACTTAGTTGTTATTTCTTACGGTTTGACGGGCTGAATTCTTGGCGAGATGAAATCCCAAGTGGAGGCTTAGCTGTACGCTCAAAGAAAAGGGCTGACTGTTAACTCTTATGTTGAGCGAATAAGGAGTAATTAACACTTTAGTTTCTCTTCTTGGACTTAAGCAATTATTCTCTTAGCAGTTCATCAGGTTCCTCGTCACTTAATTTGAGAGAATAAAAGTGAGGAACCCTGCAAAGTTATCGAGATGTTGTTTGACACTCTCCAAAGAAGCGAACTTCAGCTGTTGAGAGAATTTAGAAGTAACCTAAGAGAGGAAAATCTAAGAGGACAAAGATTAGTGAATATGGATGGTGAGACGAAACATCTCAGTCATAAAGTTTTGTCTGAGCTTTCAATGAAATATGGGACTGAGCACTATCACGATGGAAGGCAACACCTCGAAGACCGGTCAAATGTAGACGCTTTGCTTCGATTTCTGATTTTAAAACTACCCTCCGAGAACAGTATTTTTCCAAATTCATTGTCTGATTTGGTGGTAATAAGTTACAGCGCATAATTCCTTTGTAGTCAAAGCATACACAAGGGATTCCTATATTAATATGCAGTTCCTACCTCGATTTACTAAAAGAGATTCTTTTGGCTTACGCCATGACCATTTTCTTAATCTACCATTACTGTAGAGCATCCTCTTCGCCACTCCAGTAACGAGGAGTTTTAGAAGAAAGGAGTACTTTTATTTCTTTTCATTGAAGAATCACATGCCAAAACTTAGCAAGCAGATTCTACTCTGTTAATGTATGGGGTATCTACTTTAAGAAAGTAGAATCGTGCATCGTAACAGATTTCACATCCAATCTCTTGAAAGTGATCGGATGCGGTTTGATTTACGGAACTTGAAAGTACAGTTTGGAATATTTATTCTGTCTGATAGTACCTGAAATGTATAACTTAGATTTTCAGCAGTACCTTCTTTTAATAAGCATTTTTTTACGACGGATAATTGTCCAGAGCGAGTGTCATATTGGAGGCTAAATTTTTCACTCTTGAACATCTCAAACTACCTTCGAAACGTGTCATCTGAAAAAGCACTGTTAAGAACAAATTTTACCGTTAATCTAAGTAGCATAGTTTTACTTTTTCAAAATAAAAGAACATAGTATCTAGAAAATGAATTTTTGATTTCTCCATTTTAACCACTGAACTGAAATAAAAGTTAAGCTACACTATATTGTAGAATCATGCAATGTGAGCAGAAAAGATCATCTTTAAACGTTCGCCTGGAACAAGGTAACTCCTTATCAAAGATAACAAAATGATTAGAAGAAAATTTGCTTCGACCTTAAAACCTGCAGAGTATTTCGGATGACCCAGTACTTTCCATACTGTTGCTTGAGTACGGGTTCGCAATGGATTGAATTCACAAGTCACATAAAGGTCAATAAAATTTATTCTTATCACAAGAAATAAAACAAAATGCTGAAAATTTTCCTCATAGATATTCGTACAATATCACACAGTAATTATAATTTAAATTCCTGAAACGTTAAATAGAACACAATTCAAAGCGCACAGAAAGCTAATTCGATCTCAAAATTACAGCGGCTAAGTAAACAACAATAACTTAGTAAAACAACTGAACTGAGATGTTTCTGTCCGGATT
The DNA here is from genome assembly GCA_000611955.2 of Stegodyphus mimosarum. Taxonomy (NCBI): domain Eukaryota; kingdom Metazoa; phylum Arthropoda; class Arachnida; order Araneae; family Eresidae; genus Stegodyphus; species Stegodyphus mimosarum. The sequence continues at coordinate 16,908 of KK113955.1, forward strand.
TTAGAAGCTTTTTATCATGCACGAGAACATTCTGGTAATTTTGATTTTCTCGAGGTTTCTGGAAAGCAAAAGTGTAGAATTACAGTTACAGCTAACAATAACAACTGCATTTATTTAATTTAAACATAAATTATGAGGTATTTGTTTATTAAACAATAATGTGCATGCTCCTGTATTTTTACGTTTTCGGCGTATTACAGTTCTACTAAAAATAACTATATACAAAATCTATAACAATACATTAAAGGACTTAAAACTTTATTTAAATAGGTCATTGAATAATATAATAGGTCATATTCCCTTCCTTTCGATATAAAATTTATTATTTTTTTAATAGCTATTCTTTCGGAAAGGATTTTTCACTGATTCAAATCCTATAGCCATTAGGCTCTAAACAAGGAATTTGCCTGCCGTGAAAAGGATTTTATAGCCGTAATAGTGAAACATGTATTTGCATATTTTTCATTTGAAGAGATTCGGGGGAAATCGCCTATGAATGTTTCGGTTCAAGGTATTTATTTCTCCTTTGGATTTCGTAATGCCTTCGTACATAAAACGCTACATGACTCCTCTTTCCAAACGTGAGATTAAGGCAAGTATTATATTGTTCCATTTCTTAATTTCCAATCAGGGAATTTGTTGGAAAAGGAAACATCTAGTTGTAGAATCACTGATTAGCTCTGTGATGTGATGATTCTCTCGAGCGTTTATTTTATATTTACAGTCTCGCAATTTGTTGTAATATCTAGTGGAGTATTGATTATGCAGAAACTCGAAAAATACATCTTTTAGAATTATGTTTCGTTCTCGTGCACAATTGGAATAATAACGTCATGTGAAATTTTCAATCTGAATTATTCTGGAAGTAACCAGACTGACTTGTGCAGTCCGGTTACTTTCAGAATAACTGAAAGATTTATTTTAAGTTCTATTTCAGTTTTAAGATATATTCTGTACTTCTTCTGCTTCGGCAGAAAATTTAAACCAGAAAACTCATCTGATTGTATTTGTCGACAGCGG
>KK113955.1:17943-62001 GCA_000611955.2 Stegodyphus mimosarum
TAAGTTCCCCCTTTGCTAGAGATAGATTAGATAAAGTTTCTGAAATTTTACCAATCCTGGTACTGGGATACCCTTTAACTAGTGAATTTTAATACTGAACTTGACTGCTGTCTATTATTTCCGAAAAAGAAAATGGAAGTAAATTTGCGTTCGTTAGTTTTAGTTTTGTATTTCAAGCTGGAGGAAAACTAAATTTTAGTTCTTGTCTTTCTATTGCAACCAGTTAATGCTTTTACACTGTAAAATTGCTGGGACGGAAATTCGTTTTCAGATTACGAAGTTAAATATGTTTCAGCTTAAGATGAGTTTAATCGTATACAGTTACTAAAGTTGTTGGAGTGACTATTCTCGCTTGTTTGACATCAGAAAAATCTCACAAAATGCATTGCGTCAAGAGATACAATATTACGCTGGCCGCTGGCAAGAGCCTTTGGCACTGTATAGGCGACAGTACAATTTTGCCCAGTTCCACCTCAGTTCTGAGGGGGATTACCACACGGTTTGAGCCGAGGGTATTCCATCCCTCTTCCTCTGTCACTAATCTAGATGAGAGGAACTTCGGCTCGCCATACGTTTAGAGCGTCTCCATGCCGCAAAGCCACTATACATATACAAGATCCATGCCTTCTCCGGGATTCGAATTCGGACCCTTCGTTACGGTGGTCAGAGTGACTAACCACTATCCCGTTTGGGCGACATTAATAAAGTTTGGGTTTGTTTTATTACACTGCAACAAAAACCTAGCTACTTAGGTAAAGTTAATGATAACTTCTCACCTGGGAGGAATTTCTGAGAAAAACGTGTACGTATTCACATTAGATATGGAGAAAATAACCAAAACGTCTATGTTACAAACCCGTTCTCCGAGGTTTGAGCCCGAAACGTCTCATCCACTTCGTCGGTGGTCAGCTCTGTGTCTGAAAACACTTATGTGTTCTAGAAATAATTTTTTTTCCTAATTCCATCTAAAATGTACGCTTAGTGTAATTATTTTGTAATTTCAAAAAAGACTAATGATGAGTTTTTGAGATAGCGAGTTTTGCATTAGCATTTCTTAAAAGCGACAACTTAAAATTTCCGGAATTTTGCTTAAAATAACAGGGTTCTTCTCAAATGAGCTCTATATTAAAAGCCGAAATGTAACAGCCGAATTTGCAATTTCAAGTAACTACCTGTGGTCGAACGGATAATTTAAATCCGAATGCTCCTATTTCGATCACGCCTCAAATATTGGTGAACAGGCTTGCTGAGTGATTGGTTTTGTGACTTTCCTCATGTTTAAATTGAGCATGAGTCAGTTTTTCTTAGGACGTCCTTCACGTAGACATCTTATCCTTAGCATACAGGCTTCGTATGCTTCACAGTAATTAATTAAATGGAATGGAAGGTAATAAATTAAATGGAAAGATAACTTACAGATTGTAACTACATATACAAAATTTCTTGAAGCAATGATTCCAAGATAAACTGCATTCTTACGGGTGTGAAGGAAACTGTTGTTCGTCCTGTTTAATTAAAAGAGGTTTAATTAATATAACCAATTTTAATTAAACAAATTCCAAGGTTTATATTTTTTAGAGAAGAAAAAAGTGACTCATGCATCTAAATTTGTTTAAACCGATGGATATATATTTATACTGAATGCAATATCAATTAAAAAAGTTAACTAAAGTTAGTAAATTACATCAAGGAATTTCAAATCAAAGAGAAAAATCAATTTTTAGAGAAAAGTAAAATGCAAAATTTCTTCGTTTCTCTCTAATGGATCATAATTATTCTTATATACAACGTATACATGAACATCTTCTTCGCGTCTTTATTTTTGCAACCGCTGGTCGTAGACGACAGCTTCTTCCACTTCCAAAAAAGTATTTTAAATGAAGTAAGTATTCGTATTTTACTATTTTTTTTATTTTAATAGAATCACTTTTGTAAACATAAGAAATCTAACTTTTTATACGTTCCCCCAGTATCTATACTTGTACTTAGGAACATTTTATATTCATTATGGTAATTAAATGTCTTATCCCTGTATGATAGAAATTTACCAAGGTATTTAAGAATTTTTAATCTATAATCAGAATTTTTGATTTTTGATGTTATTTTCAACTTAGCTGTGAGGATCGGTTGATAAACAAATTAAAATAATCAGCGTTTAGTTTTTTTCTCTTTAAATGGCATCGCGATTCACTGATATTCTTTTGTAATTTAGAAATGTGACACATATTATAATATATAAGTTTTTTAAGCATTATTTGCCCAGAGAATTTGAACACAAATATTTAAAAAATTTTTAGACGCTGAAAATACGCTATTAACATTTTCATACACTTTCATTACTTTACAATCATAATCTAATAATCATAGAAAAAATTTCAGAGAGCTAGGAATATTTTTTATTTTTAACTTTACGAATTACGGGTATGTGAGAATTCTGAAGTTTTCTAATGTTTTCTAGAATTCGAGCTCTTTATGATTCTGTTAATAAGATATCCTTTTTGGAAAAAAATATATTGCTTAATACTTTTCATGATAATCAATGTAGAAATACCCGTGAATTAATTCGTTAACAGCAGAAACCTTTATTAAAACTATAATATGATTTTTACTTAAGCACAGTCACAAACATTTTACTCTCCAACTTCAATGGGGCTTCTTATTATGACACCCAGCTTTGAAAGTCACACGTTTTGTATTTTACATTTTATAATGAAAATAAAGTTTTCCTAATAGTATAAAAAGATAGATTTGGTAATTCAAAATTTATTTATTTAAAATTTACAGATGCTAAAACAGAATATTTGAATCGTTTAAGACATTTTTGCAATTCGAAATATATGTGAATGTCCTACACGTACCAAAAGGTCGATAAAAGACTGAATATTTGGTTACATTCTTATGCATTCAGACCATTGCTGGTATATGTTAACAAGAACAGGTAAACTCGAGGATGCGATTCGAAACGACAAGAAGACGGAGAAGCGAAAAGAAAGCCAAATCCTTTGTTCTACCGAAACTGCAGTCACGTGAAAAGGAGGCAAAGCCAGAGGCGCTTTTAATGGCTGTCTTTATTTTAACTCAAAACTGTAACGGGTATATTCTATTATACTGAATCTGAAAAAAGTTTTCGAACGTATTTACTCAGGTGCTCGGAAAACATTTAGTCCAGTATATCCAAGTTAACTCGCTTGAGTGCATTAAGCGGTTAACTGCGAGTAAATAAGAAGGTAATTGGTTTTATGTTTCTTGAGAAAAGTACTCTGAAATACTTTCTAAAGTGATTTTTGCTAAAACTACTTTTGAATTTTAGACGATTAAAAGGTTTTGACATTTTAAAAATTAATAATGATTGGAAGTTAATTGTGCCATTAAAACCAAGAGAAAAGAATATGCAGTATTACGTTACCAATAATGAATTGTTCAGAATACTTCAGATATTCACATCAAAATAGACCATGGAGGAAGAACACGTATGCTTAAAGATAAACAATGGGAAATGAAACAAACTGCATCATGAAAAGGTACTTTTATGAAACCAAGGGTCAGAGTTAATCTTAAGATGTCAGATCAATCTGATAGACCAGCAGTCACACAAGTATGGCGAATACAAGTTTGTAATGGTATATCAAGATCATTTAAAGAAGTTTGTCCAGTTACGACCTTTAAAAAACCAAAACTCCTTCAAGTAGTTGACCATCACCTTTTTCAAATAGTTTAAAATTTGATGCCCAGTTACATTATATTCAAATAATGGTAGGGAATACATTAATTGAGTCATATTCCAACTATGGGTTATGTGGGGAAGATGTTAAGGTAGTTCACGGAAAGCTTCGTCATAATGAAACATAAGGCTCAATTAAAAGGGCCAATCAGATATAATGAATATGTTAACTGCGTAGATGAATAATAGCAATAAAAATGAAAGATCAGATAATTTGCCATTAAAACATACATCAAAATCCTTATGAAGCTCTGTTTGGGGTTAACTAAAAAGAGACATATCAGCATCAACTTTACCTGATCAGCAAATCACAAATACTGAAACTAATCAACAGCTGAAAGAAATTATTTATACTTTATAAGAAAATTTGTCGAACCACCATACCTAAGGCCATATTACAAAGAAAAACATTGAAAAGAAGCTAAAACATTTCACGTCTTCAAATAAAGCACTGAATGAATAATAAGAGTTTATTTTTATAAAGAAGCGGCTGTGAAGGAGTATTTTCGGTAATGGGATTCTTCACAGTGGCCATTTAGCCGTCGGGCAGTTTCGCAGTTGGGAAGTTTCGCCGTCAAGACATATTTTTCTTTTTACGACTGCATTATATTTTGCCATATCATAATAAGTTGATTTAGTTTAATAATTTAATTTAATAAACATTTTTTATAAAATGTTGTGTACAATGTGTTTTTGTGTACAATTTTATACAAATACATCGTTACGCATGATATATTAATTTTAAGAGAGTAATGTGCTGATAAGATTAAAAAAAATTCCATTTTTAATTCAGATTTCATAAAAATGTCAATTTTCTGATTGCGTGAGTGATTCCTCTGAACTAGCTGATTCAAATTTCAAGAAAGCTTAACGAGTTATGTAAATATTGTACGCGCATAATTTTAAAATCGATAACGTAAATTTTATTGTATTAGAAGTTTAACCCCAGTTATCTTTGATACTCACATAATTTTCTAACTACCTATGTGTAATTTCTTTACATCTAGTACTTTTAAACAACTATATATACTATATTACAAGCAACCTTTATTAAATATGCAAAAGGTAAACAGAATTATTAAGCTAAATAAATTTCATACGAGTATAATACGGCAAGATATACAGTCGTGTGAAGAAAAATATTCCTTGACTGCGAAATGTCCCAGCGCCGAAACGTCCTGCCGGCGGAACATCTCGACGGCAAAACTACCACTGCGAAACAGCCATGGTGAAGTGGAGACGGCAAAAAGTCCTAGAACCAGTATCTTCTTCTGTAAGCAACGCAATCCCCCGGGGGTTGACTCAGGAGAATTCCTGGGAAGTACTGGCTAGGATCTGTACTTAGGCAGTCTCAACCACGGAAGTATACAAATACACTTCACAGGACTAGAGCCCTAGTTCAGTCTAAGTTTGGTTCAAGCTTGTCAGGGACCGTACTGGTACTGTTGTGTCTGTTCATCTGTCTGTGCTGGAGCTAGATCCGAGATCATCGGGGGTTTGGCCCTAATAGTCCCAGTGACGGGGACTGACAGAGTGGACAAGTCACCAAGCTGAAAATCGAAGCCAATGGAGTGGTGCCCGGAGGCGGAGATGATCTTATGTCAAATGTTTGCTTTTTTCATATTTGCTAGAGTTTCTTCCTTGTCCTATGCTTTGTATAAAGGTGGGCAGGGACTGTGGGGGCCTGCGCCGCCGTTGAAGGGGCCTCAGGAGCTTGGACATACTCATACCGAGAGGCAGGCAATAGTGGTACCCAGGAGGGGGTCCAGTTCTTGTGTTCTGTAAGCAACGCAAATATTACGAACCTCTGCTTCAAACTAGTGATACCATACGAATACAAGTGCACGATGTCCACCATGGTCTTACAGATGCTCGAAATATATTCGCGGTTGTTGTCGAAATAAAAAAACGACTTTTATAAATTATCAAATAAAGATAGTAACTTCAAGCAGCTTTATACTCGTAATCAGTTTGCTATTTAAATTTAGTTAATTACTAAACAAATTAGTAATTAACTAATTTGTTATTTTCTATAGATGATATTTTTTCTCAAAAAATGTAACAGAGAAGCAGTTCTGAATGTTTAGACTAGAGTTCTTGGTAGCCTCGTCTTGCTGTTACTTAGTAGCGTCAGCTCTGTCTAAATCATACACCGGCTTTAAGGTTTTGTGAGCGACGTTTAAAATACACGTCGTTAAATGTCTTGAATCAGCTTAAGTAACCTATTTTATATGTAGTCTTCAGCTACGTTACGTACATTTGAATTTTAACATTATATAACGCTAATTTATATTCCCGAAATTAACAGAGGTTCATCTGTCGTACAATCTATGCCTTTCTATTTATTTAAGAATTAAGTAAAAAATGTTATGTAAACCTTCTTACAATTTTGGATTTGCTTCAGATTAAGTGATAACTCGTCATCAGTCTAGTAGGGTCTGCAGGACTTTGATTCAAACTTCTAGATATAATAACACCCTACTTCTTGGGTCGAACAAAATCAAGAACCATGTCACTGGCCAATGCACTTTTAGCTTGCCGCCTCCAAGACTACAAATCCCTACCGTACCAGCAAGCAATATGGAATACACGGAAAATTATTGATTAATGTTACCCAGATTGTTACAGCATATTTAATATTTAAGATTATCTGGAGCTAAGAAACTTGGATACCCTAACACAGGTTTTTGAGTTAGAGGTAAAAATTGAAAATCAGCGTGGGTGAGTAAATGTGCATGGATGAGAAGATAAGGAAAGAGTTAACGAAATATTTCGGAAGCCTGTAGCAAAAGGGGTGCGAAAATTGACAGCAAGAGGCGTTTTGGTACTCGGCAAAATGTTTCTTTCACTGATGGCGATCGTGAAAATAAATCTCAAAAAACGTAAACATTAGGTGATAAGCAGAAGCCTTTAAACTAGGTAGGAATTTTGTGGCTTAAAGAAGATAACCTTACCAGATGAAATGAAAAGCCTTCCACAGTCAGTGTCTCTCCCAGTTATTCAAATTGATTTAAATACCATTCCTTCAGACACTTTACTGGACACATGCGCAAAGTAATATTTTTTGGGGGGTGCAGATTGTGCAAGTTGAAAATGAGCAAAAGAAAGTGTTTTTTTTTGTGGTGAAAACTTACAGGCAAACATATTATTGGGGTTGGATTTTTTAAAATCTACAAGGGCGCAAATTAATTCGCAAGAAAATACCACACAATTGGATATGAAGAAGCGAGTTGAAAAAGAGGCAGCGCCTCCAGTCTTGGACCTCAAAGAAATGCATCCGGAGGAAAAAAGGGAGAAGTTGGAAAGAAGATTTGAAGGTTTTTTGGTGATACACCAGTATTAACACATGAGAGTCGCTCGACTGAAACAGGAAAACCCTTACAGCTACGATAAAGAGGAAATTAAAGTGTGGCAAATTGCGAACATGCTGAAAAACAAAATTATAAACCTCGGAAGTAATCCTTACGCAGGTCCTGTAATACTATACCAAAAAAGAATAATTGCACTCCTAATGATTTAAGACCTGGCGATTCGCTCTTAAGTGTAAAAAATTCAACAATATAGGAAAATAACTGGTTTACTGTTTATCAAAACTGAAAAGATTAGGAAAATGAAATGTACAAAATGTATGACTATGCTAGAACATAGATATGGATATGATCAGATAGTGTGAAATCGAAGGACATGCCAAAAACTTCATTTGTTACTAAATCAATGATTTATGTCTTCTTCAGAACGCCATTTAGCCTATGCGGAGTTGTTGCTACATTTCAAAACGCTGTGGATAAAATTTTAAATGCTATACTTAGTAAGTCAATATTCATACACTTAAATTACATAATTATCAGAAGCAACACATTTGATGAACACATTAAGGGTTTTCTGGAAAATTTTTCTCATTTTGGCTTTGAAAGAAGCAGGATTAAATATCAATGTGGCAAAATGTAAATTCGTGGCCAAGGATCTTCAGTACCTGCGTTACGAGGTATCATAACGAGAAATCACTGAAGATTAAAATACGTTCTAAGTGGCGGAAATAAAATACTATCAGCCACGTGAAACGACGAAAAATTTGGCAAACTGTTTGGACTTGTGCTCTCATTATAGACTATTCATTTAAGATATTGCTCCCAGAGCAGTATCTTTAATTTACCTTTATTAAATTTAAAATTAATATTTACCTTTATTAAATTTAAAAGAGAAAAGGTTAGAATCACTTGGTCAACGGAAGCAAACACAGCTTTTGAAAAACTTAAAAGCGCCATTAATCAAAGCTCCAGTCTTGAAATTTCCTGAAGCGAAAGGTTAAGTTAGAGATCATCCCAGATACATCTGATTTCGCAAGAAGAGTCGTGCTTACGCAAGACGAACAGGTACAGGTTAAAGCAAGGCCGGCACCAATATGTCCATTTTGGCATATTAGGTATCGCAGTGTCTTTCTAATTGTTAATACTGGAATTCCAAGAAAGAACACTCCGAGCGGCGGTTCGACGGTTTCCCAGCCCTCTTTCCATATCACAGACATAAAGAGAGGATTTTGACTGGCTGTGTGTAGACACATTAGGTTTTTTTGAAGAAAGATTCATGTAAAATGAACAGTGCCCTTGGTGATAAGGGAAAATTTAACTTATGTCTTCAAATGTCGATTTATTTTACGTATGTGTACGAATTTGCTAGTACACATTTACCTCAAGACAGATATCTAAGTTTAATATAATGAAGAAGCTTTTCTTTTAATGCTTCCATGCGTCTTTAAAAGTTTAATATTTGTGGATAAATACTTTAAGGTTTACGATAATTTTATTAATAGTTATTTTAAGTTATGCAACTTTCCTGTCTTGCTAATTTCAGCTTACAATTTCCTACCAGAATGTAATTTCGGAAACGCAGTGAATGCAAATGAGTAAGAGTGCTATTTAAGTCGATGTTTCGCCGACTTCGAGAGAAAGAGTCTGGTTCACCGACTAGCGCGCGTTTGCCTTTTGGCTACGTTCTCGCTTAGATACTACGCTCAGCCATACTTTAAGTCCTCGCTTGGCTTCGCCGATTTAATTAATATTTAGGGGCCAACTACTTAGAAACCTGATAGCTTCGGCTATATCTTTCAGATAGTTTTAGTTAAGCCTAGTTTAGTTTAATTTCATGATTATTTAAGTTCAAGCCCAAGTGGAGGCTTTGTGTAAGTTCCGAGTTAGGAACTGATTGTAAATAGTTTTAGAAATAAAGGGTAGTTAACCCTTCGTAAGTCTTACATGTTTATTCACACACTTAAGCGATTACTCGCTTGTTAGTGTTTGTGGGGTTCTAAGGTTGGACATTGGATTAAATAAGAGCGTTTGTGGAGTTCTAAGGTTGGATTAAATAAGTAAAACCCCACAATACGATTACATTACATTAGTCCAAAAAAGTAATCTTTTGAGCTGTAGAATATCAAATAATAATAGTTTAAAAATATGATCGTACAAATAAAATGTTAAGCCTTAATGTACTGTAAAAACTAAATATGTTCTTGTTGGTGTGTATTGTAAACGAAAATAAAATCTAGCATGTTGGTAAAGAGTTAATTTAGGCTCTTCAGTCGATACTTATAAAGTTAAATGAAATATATATAGTGGCCGTTGAGGTCCAGTTTATCTAATGCTTATAACCATATAGGAATTCGGTTAGCAATTAGGCAACAGTGTGCAAAAGTACAGTAAATACTGCGCTTTTGCAGACTGTTACCTAATTCCTAACTCAATTCCTGTATGGTTCTGCACTTAACACATCGTTTCATGCAAACAAAACTGGAGATCAGCATGAAAAAAAGGTTTTAGAGTTAAAACGTGAATTTTGATAGAATATTATTGCAATTGAATGTTTTGTAATTTAAATATTTCTGTGCCCATCAGACGGGAAAGTGGTTAGTGACACTGACTGCCGTACCGAAGGGTCCGGGTTCGAATACTGGAGGAGGCATGGGTGTAAATTGTCTGTTTCTTCATGGGAGGTAACGGTGGTCCACCTATTAGGTGCCTCCATAATAAAGAGACCAGTGTCTCCAGCCATAATAGCAGACAACGCCTATAATGGCTACTGCTTGCCATTAAAAAATACTTCTACGGCTAAACTATTTTTCCTTCCAGATCCTTGGAGGAAAGTATGAGATGTTAGACAGTGATGAATCTGAAAGAAAAAAGTTAAGATTAACTTTTGTAAAATGTAAATTCATCATCCCGAATTTAATTGAGTGTTTATAAGGGCTAGCTCATGCTTTTAGCTGGCTAGAATTTAAAAATTTTATCCAAGATTATTAAGACCTTCGTAGATGTGCAGAACATAAAGTGCTTTAAGACTTTCATAGACGTGCACAACGAAGGCACACGGTTAAGAAGGCGAAAATATCTTTCATTCTCCCCAACTTAAAGAGCGACTGGCAAGCTGCCGCAAAATTCTCTTGGTGACGAATTATGGTCCATCTATTTAACACGGGCGTCACTATAGTGAACACTAAACATTTTATTTTGGAGTAAGAAGCGTGGAAAATCCTTCATCGAATTCGAACGCCAGACCTCCCAGTTGCTTGACAGATATTCTTCCAATGACACAGCGAAGGTGCTCGGTAAAGATGAATAAACAATTTTGCAATATTATCTGCTTATTTTGTCAAGTAAGGAAAGGCATCTTGAGGATGGTATTTTTTCAAAATTAAAATTAAAATCAATCATTCAGAGCAGAAAACTGCATTCCTACAGTTACTTCAAGATAACTAAAATATTCTTGAGACTTATTCATTTTATGAAACAGTTCATTAAAATGAAATTCCTTTATTCAAAAACTTTCCTTTCTTTTGATTGCCTAGGAAAATAATTTAACTTTCCTCATTTATTATACAGAGTTGAATGCCAATTTAACTTCATTTCTTTTGTGGAAATTAGTCATTAAAAAGTAATAATGTTTCTGAAGCGAGAAAGATTTAATTACCAGATAGCAATAAATATTTCAGTATGCCCTTGGAAAAGCAGTAATATAATAGTTCAGAGATAATCATCTAATTTCTTTAAAAGGAGAAAGTACTAAGTTTCTTTATGACATTCTTGTATTTGCCTAAGGCTCAAAGCTGCGATTTATCAAACAAAGCAGGAAACAAAATGTATTTTGGATACCTCTTTTTAATTTGTATTAAAGAAATTAAGCAAAGTCAGTAAACTAAAAAGTAAATATTTAAGATGAAAGACAAAGGCAGTTTTAGATTGATGCAGATTTTGTATTAACTCTATTGTTTTGAAAGATGATCAAACTTAGGTACTTTTCCACAAAAGCAAGAAAATTTAAAATACTAAAATGGAGAAGGAAGACAAAACCGAAACAGAAATATTCTCTTAAATGTAGGTTGATAGAAGAAAAATTAGTTGACCTACCTGTAAAATTTAAAATTAGGTTAAAGCAGAAATTTAGATTAGATAGGTTTTGAATAAATCTATGGCAGTTTCAAAGTTTTGAAACTCAGTCCTTCTTCAGAACAAGAACTCAAAGAGTTCATTTTTAATTCACAAAGTGGGAGCTAGGACAAGAAAACTAATAAATAAATATATATCTAATAAATAAAATTTTATTAACTGTTAGACAATTCTTAGTATTTATCATGCTAAGTATAAATCAGTGCATTCAGAGCTTGACGAATATGATCTATGTGCTGGTAAAAATAACGATAATATATGAAGTTACGAATCAATCTAAAGTAATATCCTGTGGAAAGAGCAAATATCAAACCTAATCGTAACCATACAACGTCAGTCAGTTTCTAAGAGAGATAATAATGGCATGACATCTTCCAATGGCATGGAAAGGAGAAAAGCACTTTGCTCAAAGCGCGTTTCGTAGCAAACATCTAAAATCATAATTTGATTTTAGAATATTTTGAGTCGAAAATCTTTTTAATGAGACTGGAGTGCTTTTTAATGAGACTGGAGGATCGTTTTGGAGAAATAGCTGTGCCGATCAGAGATAAATTTTAGAATTTGTTACATGCGATGGTTTTAAGAAAACCACTTTGTGACATTTGCGAACAATTTAAAAGACCGCTCCATACGATTCGCACCATAAAAGTGTGAAAGACCATTATATATTTCGAACTAGAGACTGTATGAAAATCATCTCTGCCTTCGACGATGTTCAATCACTAATCTCCCAGTTTGCGAGCCAAACATGTTGACCTCCTACCCCTCAAGAACATGCAGGGAATTACGTGGTAATGCACTCTATTTTCGCCATTTGAAGCAGCAGTGCGGACAAACAGGAGACTTAAACAATAGAATACATGTGTTGAGGAATCAAACATCAGCCACACTTTATTTCAGGAGCTACTTTAAAGACCACTAGTCGTTTTGGAAACAGGAAAAATGGGAAATTAAATGTATTCTTGATAAGATTCGAACCACGGAACTTCTACTTTACCTTTCAACCAGAACAGGCATGGGTGGGATATGGAAAATCTTTATATATACGTACTTTCATGCAAATGACCACTGTTGTCCAAAATAGGAAACTTCTTTGAGGTGTCTCTGTAAAAGATGTTGTTAATCTTATGAAGGGATTTTCCTTTTTTAAACGCGAATAAAGCAATTATTATAAGAGTTAGGACAGCTTTCTACCAGCGCATCTCTATAAAAGTAAGATTTTAGTTTTCTGTTCTAACTAGTAAATTAAATAAAAATCTTACTTGCAATGCTCAACTCGGCATGAATGCACTCAAATCCTCATGAAGACTGTTTTTGTGAAGAATCAATTTAGTATGACTTATTCACGCGATACTAGACTGATTCATAAATATCTACACTAAACATTCACGGAAATTTTCTATCAATTCACACATAATGCTACATGTCTCAGCGGGTTTCATTGACCTATCAGCATTTCTTTCAAAATGTTTTATATATGTACGTAAATAACCATTTCCCTTGTGTCAGCTATTTAAGATATACAATCGAAAGTATTGATCTTGTCCTTTTGTGCATTTACGAAGAGAAATATGTAAATAGAAGAAAATGCTTATATTTAGTGATCTGGAATTTCAGCAACGGACCTCGCAATATTCGATTAATCTTCATCCGTTCAAAGTATTCATTGAATCAGTTAATAGTTTTAATTGATTGCATCCTTTTTCCGAGCTGCATTTAAAAAATTGTTTCACTGTTGTATTGTTAAAGGCTTCGTTATTCTGTATGTTTTCAAAATACTTTATAAAGAACAAACGGAATTGCCTTTAAAATATCGAGTCTATACAGATTGAACTATTAACAAAAGAAGTCAAGAAACTCTCGATGGGAGAAATTATCATCGCGAATGCCAATGGAATTTCAGAAAAATGCTTTAAAGAATAATAAAAGGTGCAGCTAGTCCAGAGAACGCTATGTGTAATACAAAAAGTTGAATAAATATATTTGCTTTAACCTACAAACTTTGGCTTCTGAACAAGAAAATGTGTTTTCCACAGATAGAAAACTATGTCGTTGATCTTTGAATGGCCAAAAACAACATGATTACTACAATTCTTCTGGCGAATTTATCCACAGAATTAAAATTTCTGTTTGACACACTGTTGCTGCCTTGATAGTTATTCCTGTAGGGCATTTTTGACATGCAAGCAGCATCCTTTTTCCCGCTAATAGGACGAAATTTCAAACATTTGATGCAAAACTTAAAAAATTATATCAAATTTGCGTTGTTCGCTTCCTTTTTGTAATTACTGACGTGAACTAACTCATCATAAGGTGTTCACGTTGTTAGAAAATTAAGTTCGTTTGCAGATGTGAAATCGATGTCACTGATTCAAAATTAGTAAAGTAATTATTGATTATCATAAGCTAATTAATCTATCACAATATTCTGACAATGTATAAACATCTGAGATTTTATATAATTTCGAAACTAAACGCTTTCCAATCTTTTCCGAACCCAGATGCCTTTCTCCTGAGTACACATCAAGCCACACATCAAAAACTATAATTTCATACATCAGACACTGTCATGAATCTTTCAAAAAGCCATTGAGTAAAATCCTTCCATTTGGTATATAAAAAAGCTGGCGATTGGCGTTGTGGCTATGACACCCATTTAAATTAAGCAACAATTTCTGAGAGTTAGCAGTGTTAGCAGTTTTAGTTTCTGAGAGTTACCTAATCTAGATTAATCCAAAAGTCCCAAAGACTGCTATCATGACTCCTTTTAGAACCCATCAGCTGTCGAGCTGTAGAGTTGCTGAACCCTGGACCAGAGTTCAAATTCCACGGAAAGGGGCTGGTTGTAGGGGTATTTTCGTGTTTTTCAACATTTGTATCTTGCATACCACCCAGTTTCCCTTACAAAATTCTCCACGAAGGCACCCCTCTCTTTAAGCAGATAGCTCTCGAGTGCTTTGCGGTAGATCAGTAAAACAAAACCATGACTCCTTTCGGAGTATTCGATTTTCTGGCCATGTTGCTTGGTTTCCACAACTCCGGTCAGTCTTTTTCAGGGTTTTATCCAATATGTTTTGTTCAGGATTTTTGCATCTCTTGTTTCGATTACACATTTTTAGCATCTGCTGTTGATGGGAAAAAGCACATAGATTGTCTCCATAAAGCGATTGGCAGCATAAAAATCACTGTTTAAAATTAAACTTGAAAAAGTACATATTTGGAAAGGCATTTGTCTGTTTTTTAAAATGGACTCGTTAACACTTTAGGCATGAAACATCTTCCCTAAAAAAAGAAATTATTACCAGCTTTCCAAAACCTAAGATAAAAGTCGAACTGAGGTATTTTTTGAGTGTGGTAAACTTCATCGCCGCTTTTTTATCAAAGGCAGCTGAAAATTTAAAATGCTTTCAATGATAGCTTTAAGAAATTAAAAAAAAAGCAAAAATGTCTCATACCTCGGATTGCAAGGTTTTGAGATGTGCAAGCATGATCTCATATACATTGCAACGTTTAGCTCTAATTCTTGGCCTAAAGCTTATCAGGATAGTTGGTTCTTTTTTACACATCCGTAAAAGCTAACATGAATATTTAACACGAAAATTTTCTGCCATTCGCCCTTTTCTCGTGGTAATTATCATCCGCAGGGCAAAAATATGCATCACATCTGATATAATAAACTCTCTGTTTTGGTAGTAGTAAAATACGTCAGACACCATCTTGAAAAGCAAAACTTTAGGATATTCACTGGCCACTGACCTCAAACTTATAATTTTATTTCAAAATCAAATTCCGTATGTCTGCCCTAAATCAGGCATTTAAATTACAGAACACAGTTTAGCAAGAATATTCAACGTATTTAGGATTCCATACTATTGTGGAAAATTCCCTACTACGCAATGCAAAATGTACAGATGTTCCAGATGATTTTCCTTCTATTGCCCTCATTTGGTAAATGACAGTGAACTGAACTGACGCCGCAAGGGCGTAGATTGCTCTTTGAGAGTTCAGGCATTGTAGCATACATCTAAATTACAAATTATATATAAACATGAATGATGATAAATTAAGAACTTAGTGACTTCTGCATTTCGAAAAAAAAATGCTTTATGCGTTTCGCAACTGCAAAATGCTTTATGCGTTTCGCAACATGCGATATCCTGAAATTCGTGTAATGACTCAAGATAGGTTGTTTGGCTCTGAGTGCCGAGAAGCGTCGCTATTTGGATTCATTCATGTCTCATGTGCCCAACCATCAAAAGTTATTTGGTATATCCACAGCTCATTATAAAGACCGTACATTGGCCCCGTACATCTGATGTTATTGGTCCACTATTTCCACCTGAAGGTTTTCGATATTTATTAATATGCATCGAATGGCATACGCGGCCATCCGGGAGCATTTCTAATACAACATCTGCCGAATCTCTAGCTTGGTACTTCATCTTAGGCAGAATTTCATGATTAGGTGTGCCATCTATCATAACAGCAGATCAAGTTCTACCAGCAGTATTGTTCAATTCCACTCAGCCCTTTTCCTCATTTACATTATTATTAAAGGCATGCCGAATTCGCACTTCACCGTATCATCCCCCTTCTAACATCCTTTTAGAATATCATCCTTCTTCTAACGGCCTCTTAGAGCGATTTCAGCGGCATGGCACTTCAGCTTCCCTTCGATCCGAACCATCGTCCTTTCTTCAGAGCTGGGGGGCAGTGATGAAAACTGGTCTTTAATATCATATCACAGTAAAATCATTATGTAAATTCACCTTCTTCATCTCCAATTACAGTATCATGTTGTATTAAATTCACTTGCTTCGTGCAACCCGCATTGGATATATATATCCAGGTCTTTGTCAAAAATGGTGCAGTGAAGCTTCCTCTCGATTCTTCATACAATGAACTTATTAATGGTTATGCATGCAGCAGAAAATATTTTATTCTGCAGAGTCATTTAGAATATTTTGGAAGCCGGGAAACATAACGAATTAACGGCGCCTTTGCCTTGGATTCGAACTTGGAACATACAATTTAAGGCTGCGATGAGAAGGAAAAGTTTCCTTACATTTTCCCTCACCTAAAAGGCGAATGGAAAGAACGTGATCCAGTAGTCAAATACAGCTGGTAGCAGTCATAAATTCAGGTGGTGGCTCTGGAGGCTCCGGAAAGGTCACTTATTGGCCGGCCCGGAGTCCGACATGTCTTAGCGCGGAGCGGTGCTAGTAGCCCGGGGATGGGCCTCGGGTGAGCTGGACTTGGCCGGCCCTGGGGGGTGGCCGGTTGTGCTATTTTCAGCCCCGGTCGTGCTCGCCTAGCGTATGCTGGATAATGGCCGTCTGCGACGGGCTCGCCCGAGCGACTGGTTGGTAGCAAATTGACGACCAGTGATGCGGGTGGTTACGTATGACTCCTCCAGAGTTCTGAGAAAGGGGTTGAACCCCGGCCTCAGTTCCGAAAAGGAAAGAGTCTCTCAGTGCGATTAAGTTCCGCGGCGAGAGGGAGCCAAGTCTATCTTACATTCTGATATGAAAACGGAAAGGAGAAGTGATAGCAAAGGCTGAAATTATAAATAACTGGTTAATTAAAATAATAATAACCCTGCAATTTTTGAAAAAACACTTTCGTACTTAGCTATCGAAACTCCATTTATAAGCTCACCACTATATAAGATATATTGATAAGTACCCAAATTTTACATTTGTATATGCTACGGAAAGTACAAATTATGCATGACAAGGTATGTAAGTAAAAAAAGGGGATCAGAAAGATATATAATACATTACATGGTATACAAGCAGTAAAACTGTCTAAAAAGAAATGTAATAAATAGCGTTACCTACAAATAGTAAGGTAAGTAACAGAGAAATATTATACACCAACCTCCGTAAGCATTCTACTACACTTCGTTTCGCTTTGACAGCTATGACATTCTGAATCCTCGTTGCTCTCTCCTCATGCAGGTTTCTTTCCTTTTTGGCTAGCTCCTCTACAATAGGCTTCTCTGTTTCACATTGGATGTGGATTTATATTTCCGTTAAAAGTGCTGTAAGTTAATGCTGTCAGTTAAATGTCCTGTGGGCTAAGTGTCCGAACGGATGTAGTGCGTCCTCGCTGAAAGTCTCCTCATAGCAGATGGGAATCTGGGTAGTATTATTATGTTTGCGCTTTTACTACCGAGTTCTTTCTTCAACGTAATAAAGTCTGATTAATGTTTTTGTCTAAAGTAGAACGTAGAACTAGTCTTCATAGTGACAGATAAGTCTCGGGCCCTTAGAATGAGAACTGTAAGATTTGGCAATAATTAAAATACCGACCCTGCAGCTGACATGGGCTTAGTCAAGATCCGAGCGATGGAGGATGCAAATGACTTAGATTCGGAAATTAAACTGGACTGGAATAAAGCAGCGAGTGGTCGCGTGGAACGACAGTTGAACACTAGTGATACGATCCTACAGTTCGAATCGCAGAGACGTGGCTAGCTGCATGTGTATTTTTATGATTTTTCGCATACACCTGTGTAAGATAAATATGAAGCAGTTTCTATTAGAAAACACTCCACAAAGACATTTATTTTCTTAGGCAGATAGTTGTAATCGAATAATGACGTGTTTTACCCTAATCGAATAAACAAGTAAGTAGGTAATGGATTTGAATGAATGAGTAAGCAGATTGTTGAAGTTTGGGAAATGGAAACAATGAGATTCCTGAAACTGTCTTTTTACCTTTTAACTTATACTACAATAATTTTAATCCTGTATGAGCTAAATCTTCTAGGACTTCCTAGCTATTCGGATTTTTCCTTCTTGAACTAGTTTTTGAACTAGTTTTCGCTTGTTATATATTTCGTATCCAAACGATCATCGGTCACTGTTGGGAACAACCAAATTTTTATTCTATTCAAGACATTTATCACCCGTGGTACACGGTTCAGACAAAGAAATAAGAAAAACATGCTTTATTTGAGAAAGAAAAATTGTTGTCGCTCCTTTTACCATGTTTTCGAATGTTAGTTCATTCATGTTTTCAATCTTTACGTACTATATTAAAAAATTCTGCCTAAGTTCTGATTCGATCTGAAACTTTTTGCAAAGCATAAAAATCACGAAACACTGAACCTTTAGCTAAACCTTTCGCATGACATCTTTAACGTTGATAAATGATAAGATTAAACAATGAAGATAAACTGCCGCTGGAAAATATTTCCCTCTCTACTGATATTATAAAAAACCCAGATACATAATTATTAGCGATCATCTCGATCACATTTGAAAGATGTTGTTGCACTTACAATTCTTCATATTCGCAATTCAATGGCAATGTTTTGAGTTGGCTGACAGCAGAATATCCTGATATAAAACATGTATTACTTTAACAATGTTCTTTCACGAACATTAAAAATCTGTTAATGCATTCCACATATAATAGCATATTAAGATTTGTTGATAATAAAGTGTTAATAGAAAGTAATAGAAACATAATTCAGATGACATTTATGTCAGATTAATAGTTGAAGAATTCGAACTGCAAAAATCGATGATGCATACATTAAAACTTGCAGTGACTGTTTCAGATTCAAAAGGTTGTCGATGATTTCAGCGTTTAGAAAATTTAGCAAACAATCAATGACTTTTCATATATTAGGGTAAAACTTAAATCAATTTGAAACGGAAAAGGGGAAATTAATGGGATATGATAACATAATTTTTAATAAGAATAAAGTAATGGCAGATTCGGATCAACAATTATTACCCTGAGATAATAGGAAAACTAATGTATTAAAGGTTGCACAGGAATAAAGTTGCTACGTCTGCTATTGTTATTAGCCATACTAGTATGTGAAATCGAAGTTCCATCTGACTTAAGTTGCTCATTAACTGCTACAAAAACATAATAAAAACAGAGATAAAAATATAAGCACGATAAATTTAAATATTACATAGTACAGAGGTTTCTTGAAAAAAATCATGTAAAATCATTCGAATAAAAGTGTGTTACAAAGCATATAAGAGACTGGATTTTTGTATTTATTTGATGACTGTAAAGCCGAAAGGGCTATTTCCCGGTGGGAAGGGATATGTTCCTGGATATCTCTCTGGCTCCTATTCACGTTACACACAGAAAGAACTGTAAGTGCTCCCGTGCTTTGGGACTCCATACAGGTGAAATTACATAAAATTTTGCTTTATCTAATCAGTCACGGGGGGATCCAAATATATAAAGAAGCTTAAAACTAGTTCCAGATGGGAGAAAGCTTAATGTGAATAGTTAACACATCACATCAAAATGTTAAATATCATTTTTATGAATGACTACTTTTTTACGCAGTTATATTTTATTTCTCTGTTTATTTGAATCATATTGCGCAGCCAATATTTGATTTCTCTAGCAACCGGACTTTCTTGAAGTTCTTTACGTACCTGTTTATGAAAGTACCTTGTTCAAAAGAAATGTTTCAAAATTCAAAGCAAGTTTTATTACTTAGTTTTGATATTTTCTCCCATATCTTTGCCTTAATTGTCGCATAATGTTGATCTTTGAAACATTACATTGATTGGAAAATCTATCTAATATTAAAAAGATATGACGTATTTTAATAAAGAGCTTTTGAAACTTCTACAGTAATTTACAAATTTTGGCAGTTTTTAAAATATCATTCAATATTTTACTCTGTCGTTGTTGGTAATAGTGACGCAATTTCTGATCGAAATATATCATGTTTTTGGCAGTGCCTAATTTTGAGTAATAAACATCTAAATTACACAAAAAATTTAAATTTTAGCAAGCATTTAAAGTGGCTATCTATAATGTTAACAGATGCAGCGTTGGAAGATTTTGCTGCGTTTTAAAATATTATCAAAATGTTTTCATATTTTTCCCATGAAAAAAAGGCAGCAAATTAGAGGATGTATTTTGCAATTCGACAATTTTAATTAACAAAACATTTCTCAAAGAGTTTAGCAGTTAACATTTATGCATTGCATTTTGGTTGAAATAAAATAGAGCTTGGTATATAATGCAACCTCGAAACTAACAAAGTGATTAAAAAATATCAGGAAAAAAATGTAATGATAGATATACGGGTGGCAAAATACGCAGATGCAAATTTTGTTATGGTAATTATGTGCTGAAATACAGCTTTGAGGAGATGCAAGCCGTGTGAGAAGTATATAAATACGTTTTGCTGGCGAAAATCATCATTCCTATTGCAGGTTTCGAGCGATGTGGATCCGTACACGAACATGAAATTCGGCGATATATATTTCCTATGGAGCTTCGACTGAAACGCAGAAACTCCTTAAAGAAATTCCAAAGCATTGCCGAATACTTCCTTTTGAGCAGTTGCTCTGTTTCTGTCCATATCGGCAAGAATTCTCTGCGTACAACTAGAAACCACAGAGGGAATAACAACTTACGCCAGCAGTGCTCTTACCTACTGTTCACCAGCGCATTGCATCAGCTCAAACTGCCATTTCGGCACTCATATTCCGGTAGGAAATCTGCTTATTTCAGTTCGTCTACCCGTCTTTATATTTTTGGCAGATATTTCGTAATTACTCTGTATATATCATATTGTTTCCAATATTCGTTAAATTAGTAGACTACTGTAATTTCCGCAACACAAACTTAAGTATGCAAAATTACTTACAAATACAGTTACAGTTTCGTTTCTAGAACTAAAGAGATATGCTTTGTTTATGGGTGCCCGGAAGAACGGTAGTGATGCGAAAGAAGTGTTGCCACAAAAGCTCAAAGAAATAAAAACTGCACTGCTAGCGGTGAGAAAAGAACATGAAATTCGTAACACACATGAGTAGCATAAAGTTTAGTGAGTGATCAGTTTCAACCGTTTTTTGAATGCAATATGTTTCCTTCACGCTATCTTTATTTTGTTAAAGTACGTAAAATAGTGTAAGCTGATATTTGATCAATCCTATTGCTTCAAGAAGCATTTTCTAGTTAGTATTTAAAATTTTCTTTGGTGGAATCTTCGAGAAAAAATTCTTCAAAACAATGAATCTATCTGTTGATAATGATAATAATAATATAAACAAAAAATTATACAATAACTGTAGACACCCAAAAAGGATGTCTACAGTTATTGAAAAGAAAAGAAAAAAAAGGGGGGGGCAGAATAACCCTGTTACATTCAATTTCTTTTTTTGCTTCAAAAAGTGGTATGAGAGAAGGCTAAATGGTTAAATTCAGTAAATGCCTTTACGTTCTCTTATTTTTCCCTATGCATATTAGCATCGACCCCATAAATCATTAAATTTATTCTCAAATTAGCAACTATTTTCTGATTTTAGTTGGGTTTTTGAATTACGAATCACAAGAAGTATGCATTATTTTTAGACTATTTACTAAAAATTGAACAGGGTCTGATTACTGCGTAGGACTAAGTCCAGGCTTCGGGCCATAATTTAGGGGGCGCCAAATTCCTCATGACTCTGCGTTTGTCTCGCATAAAAATAAAGTGGCCCTGAAGTGGACTGGAAGACCCTGAAACCCCGCTGTTCTTAGGAGCGTGTTGATTGGGTTCCGTGAAAAATGATTGACCTTTATTCTGATGAATTTTGGGCAAATCCCAAATTGTTATTTGCGTTACACCTGCCGTAGTAACAGATATTAGTTTGCAAGTGTCCTGCCATCTAATAAAAAAGAAACGTTACAGGTACTAGTAGGACAAAAAAAAGAACGTACTTACAAAAGTATTTCTTACGTTCGTCATATTATTTATAATACCAAAAAACAGTAACTACTCTAAATTTTTCCGAGTCACTTTACAAAGCTGGATTTAGATTTATTGACTGAATACGGGGAAACACAAAGAAAGCGCACTAAATTTTGCATAATTTTATACATGTTTCCATAATATAAATATGACAGAATGAGCGAAAGAAAGAAAAAACACGCATAGAGGAAATACAAACGTAGGAAAAAAAAGAACTGTGATTCATGTCTAGATCAGCGAATTGCATGGCACAATGACCATTCTTATATTCTGATTGGTTGAAGAACATTTTTCAACTCCACGTGCAAGTGATTTTCGATAGATTCAACGAGGTTTTATGCTCTCGCGTACCATCTAAACAAAAATTGAAAAATTTTAGTACTACCACTACATTTAATAATGTTTATTTTTCAAATTCTTAATAGAAATATTTAAAGAAGTGTATATTTTTGCCCTCTGCAGAACTTGTATTGGCTATTTGTATTAAATATGCACACACAAAAAACGTTAGATTAAAAATTGGTTACCATTTTAATTATCAAAATTTAAGTTATAATACTTAAATTAAAAAATTTAATGTGAAATTTGAGTCTTTAATTCCACTTTTAAGTTTGTTCTGCATTTATTTCTCAAATAAAACGTAGAAGAAAATCTTTATTCACACAAATAGATTGGGCAAAAAGGCAATAAAAATTTAATAGCTTTATTTGAGATGCCTTTAAATTCCTTTTTTCAGTTCAGCCAAAAGTTAAAAAGTGCATTATTTTTGAAATCTTCAGTTCGAGTTTGATCCCAGGAAATTTCCATCAGTTGTTCTTTTTTTTCACGAGATGTTTGAATTTAATAGTTAAAAATGCTTTGTTTCTTTGCGTTCCACCTATTTTTTTTCTCTTGAGTACCACCAGTTGAGAATCGTTGCTTTACAACATGTATTTTTTATAACTATTCAAAGCTAAGTGCTTTGCCTATTCTGCAGTCAGATTATCGTAATGAATGATATTAAGGGTAAGATTGACACAAATTTCTCTCCTCTTCTCATTAATGTAACAAAGAGATACGAGATTCTCAACTGCCTAATTTTTTTCCAAGGAAATGCTTCCCTTGATCACTCCCTTAAAGGTACTGAAGAAATGATATAGTCATTTGTCAAATAATAGGGTACAAAACTAATATTGTCTGCAGAAAACTCCTAAAATAATAACCAATTACACTCTCCTCATTTGTATCTTTGAAAATGAGCGTAGATAAAAGGCTATCCCAATATCAAGCGACAAATTGACTGCTGGTTATTTGCATTATAAACTGTGAAGTCAAGAAAAGATTGTCGGTTCATGGATCTTTGAATTTTTGCACTGAAAAAAATGCAACAAAATAATGAGAAAGAGAAGAAAATTTTCGGAAGCTTTTGCTGGTTAATATTTGAGTAGAAAAAATTGCATTTGTTTAGGAGGTGTGCACCTCATTGCAGCCCCTTGGCTACGCTGGTGGCAGTTGATAAACTCAGCTCAAATTTGTGATGTTAAAGAGATAGTGATTAGGTAAGAAATAAAGGATTTGCCTGAAAATTTATATTGCATTTTTATTAATGCACATCTCATTATGAAAATTCATCAAAGCTTATTGGAAAAATAAGCTTTGATGAATTGTAAATTTGCAAATTTTAAAAACGTTTGTATCTATAAAGAAGATTTTCTAAACCTCAATGTAATTTAAAATAATACTGATGTAAATTTTCTGAAAATATTTGTGTTTGTTCGTTAGTAATATCTGTAATCATCATTTTTCTAGACTTTACGATCGTTCTTCTGGTTATTACAAACAGAACGTGCTTTTCGAAAATGCGAGATCCATGCATCTGTACCTAAGAAAAAATATCTTCTGAATCCATCTTAAGTCCATTTTAGAATCCATCTTAGGAAAAAGAGTCCTTTATCCTGTTCGTGCATACAGATGTTTCGCAAAAACATCGTTCAAATGGATTCGAGAGAGGTCAAAATGGATATTTTCATTGAAATATGATACCTGAAATTTTTTGCGACTGCAATTCTTCCTTTACTTCGTACAAGGAAGTGCAAATTTTCCAGAATGGTGAATTGTTAAAATAAACAGTTTTATTTTGTACCGATTGCTTATTTGAGGGATGTTTTCATAAATGTCAGATTATGTCAGCAATAAAAGACTTGCAATTTCCATATACTGAGATTACTTGCTTTCATGAGTGCCGACATCTTCTGAAGTCTTTTGCCTATTCCATAGAATTATGGAATTTAGCAAATTATGGAATAAATCCAATTTAAATTACTGAATTAAAGAAATTAAAAAGTCAAAGAAAATCAAATAAATTATTATAAATAACTGATATGAAATGTAATGAACAAAATAAAATAAAGCATAAGTAATTGCAATCAGCATAAACAAATTTTGTACTAGTTTTTAATTGTAAAGAGTCGATAAGACCTACATGACGAACAGGCTTGTGTAGGGTGCTTATGCTTAGTTGCCAGTATTTCCTCCCACGCCAACGGTATACTATTGAGCATGCGCAGTAAACGAAATTCGTTAACATTGATCAACTAAATATGCGATCTGCCATTACGCGACCGGAATCGTTTCTTTATGCTTCGGCAACAGAAACACATGCTAAACATCTCACAGTTCGTCACATCATCTTCTGGGGTGTTTTATGAGCTTCTGTCTTTCTCCTACATTAAACTCTTAATCATTACCTACTACTAGCCATATTCTTAAGGCCGGGATTGTTCCGCAAGTTTCCTTTTATTTCACCATACGCTCGAGAGTTATCATCGCATTATTCTGTTTTATCTTCTTCATTGTCACGCCGTTTTTCTAGATATCACCAATCAAAAAAGTTATTTCTCTGTCTCAGGATAAGCTTGCTTCTTTATAATTTTTCGCTTCAGTTTTCATCACCTTCAGGCCAGTAGCAAGATAAAGCAAATCCAGCTAACCCAAAAAGGCCTGAAGAAGAACCTGCTCCTGCTTCAACCAAATCTTCTCCATTTTTTCTTTTTCCTTCTCGCTAACTATGAAACTAAGAACGCAAGTAACTAAGAAAAACTTTGAGCTCTCTTTCAACGAAATCTCCTGCTTTTAACCTCTCGCCTAATTATTAATTATACGACAACGTCTGACGCAACCATGCCACAATTCAAATTAATTGGTGAATCGAATTCCGCTACAAACTTGTCCCAGCCAATTGTAACTCTATAAAACTTAGAGTGGGCACCGAATCTCCTTCTTCATAAACAGCGTGAGAAGACCTGAGGTACTTTCTTCTTCCTGGTAAAAAAAATTAAAAGCATTACACCGAAACAAAATGTCTTCTGCGATAAACAACACATTTGTCTATATCTTCTGTTTGCCTCAAAAGTCAAGCAATCCAAACAATGAAGTCAAGTTTTATTTTACAAAGCTGTCACCTAGATAGAAGCAATCTTAACATTCCCTTCAAGTACTTATGAAAACGTTGCTTCCTGCATACCGCTCAGTGGTTAGGTTTTCATTAAGGAAAGGGAAAACAATCTCGCTCTTGAACTAACACAGAAAACGAAAAGGTCCAATTCTTTATTTCTCACGTCCTTTATCTGAAGCCTGCTTCGCGTCCCAACCTCATATTTTGCAGATCAATTCCCTGTCAAGGAATCCACAGTTAGAAAAAGCCCCTCAGGCCAGAACTACTGCATAACAGTTTCCTCTGGCTACGATACTTGAATCTGAATATCAAACTATTTTAAATACCCGCAAGGGATGGAGCTTTGTCTCAGGGCAAATCGCGTCTTGTTTTATAAAAATAATATTTTAATTACATCTCAGTAATTTGTCATATTTATTCAGATTGGAGTGATAACTCTGTTTTCAATCTAATAGGGTCTGAAGGGCATTGTTTTGAACTTCTATAACAAATAAGATCCTATAGTTTCATGACTCAAACTGCTGCTTAAAAGCTAAGAAAAGGCTCGGCAATATAGCCTGAGTAAGGAACATAATATTTAAGATTATGTTTGTTCTTCAGCTGTAGTTATGATCTGCCTTTTGAAGATACATAATTGCCTTCTGCTCATCTTTTTTACATTTGGTTCAAGAACTGCGCAGTGTGTTCCCATTGCGGCTCTGGACAACCTATGGCCAAAGAACATTTATACACGCATTGTGTTTCCATACTATAATTTTAATTCTGTAATCCAGAAATATTTAGTGAAACGTAAGGGGGCAAATGGCTTTGTCAAAATAAATAAATATTACAAATCTTGATAGAATGTTTTATCAGCAAATTGGGAATTTTTGCCACCTTAGAAAGTTAGCTTAGGAACAATTTTCACTGACAAACGCATTTCTAAGACTCTAGGAACCTAATCTCAAAACTTCCAGAAGTCCTTGGATATCCCTATGAATATCTGTAAAACTGAGGAGTCAGTCAGCTCAAATAATTGACTTAATAATTTGCAAATGTGTTTCTAGAGAATATCTTAATCTGTGATTTCAGGTTAGAGTTCGTTTTGTGGGTGGTGTTGGTGATCTGCCATATTTTATACGCATTGAAGAGAATTTGCCTTTATATCTGCTTTCTTCTATTGGGTATTTATAGCTGTTTATCTTGCTACATGAACTGTTATTTATATGATTAATGTTTCAGTTTCCTCCTGTTTACACCGAGTAATTATTAAGGAAATCTCTATGACCTCGTAGCACGAAACAATATATTTATGTTTGCAGAAACATACATACGCATGCAGTACTTTGGAAACTACATAAAGTGAGACGTATTCTTTCAGCACTAAAGATATTTGTATGTAAAATGACAAATGTGTTACATTAATTCTTCTAATTGTCCACTAACTATTTGAAGTTGTATTCATCTAATGAATGAGTCAATTACTGGGATGTCTGAAATAGAAAAGCTTAAATTATAATTACTTTACTTTTCCTAACACTGGTGTTCTGTGAGACCTTTATCTGAAGCAATTAAAGAACGGAAACTTTGCACTTAAGTATATTTAAAATCCCAGTGCCTGCAGAAATGATGGATGCCACTCTTAGCAGTAATATGCAACTTAAAAGCAATTAACTAAAAGTATTGAAAGAGTGAGAAAATAATGATGAAACGCATTTGAAATAATTTTCTCGTGGAGTATTTGGTCACTGTTTGTTAAACAAAGGTAAACTATTTAGAGTTCACAGAGGGTTTATTTAAGAGATTTGCAAGATTTATATTCCATCGAAACATATGATTCTAATTATGATGCGTAAATGAATAAATATTTCCATCAAAGACAGAGATATTTCCGATCGAGAAGCTCGTGAACTTTTAGAAAATACACTGCGACATGTATGATGATTTTAATAATTCGACATACGCTTTAAATCCAATTAATTTATTAAATACGAAGTAAGTAAACTTATATGAAGTTTAATAAATATATTACTGACATATTTTGTAAAAATTTGTGCTTGTGTGTTTAAGTTTTATGCGCTTCTGTTGTGTTATGTACTATTATTTTTATTTGTCCATTGAATTATCTACTACAGTTGTAGAGACATTAGGTATTTTTTTTAAGCAGGAGAGATGAAAAATTAGCAATGCCCTCGCTAGGACTCGAGCCGTGGACCTCTCGAATACGCGCCGAGCGTGCTGACCACTATACCACGAAGCCATGCTGAGAAGGTGGGAGAAACACCTTATATACTCCTCCTTTTAAGGGAAGACTGGGGATTAGGGACCCAAACGCCAAATTCTGGTGGTGGGAAATCATCATCCGCCACCTTTTTAGTTCGGCTTAGAGTCATTAGGTTATTTCGAAGCAGGAGACATGAAAAATGAGCAATGTCCTCGCCGGGACTCAAACAAGGGTCTCTCGAATACGCACCGAGTGTGCTGACCATTACACCACGAAGGCATGCTGAGAAGGCGGGAGAAGCTAATATGTAATAATAAGCTAATAGTTTATTTAGTATATATAGTTTATACAGTTTATTTAGTAATTTTATCTTGCTTTTTTAACTGAATAAAGCATTTTATTGTATTTATAAATGCTGTTTTCTTTCGTTATGTTACAGAACATTTAATTCTTTATCGATCGATATCTGGATTACAAAAATAGTTTGGTTAGATGGAAATATAAAAAGAATTTCGTTAAGGGTTTCGAGTGAAATTTGGCGATGCTTCGTCAATTTAGCCACATTTCGCCGCTTCCTGCAGACGGTTTCGGTAAACGTGTTTTTGAAGCTCTAAGAGTCATTTTTCTGGAAACTTTCTGAAGGGACACTTCCCTTTTAGGAAAGCTATAAATATTCCCTGCTTTAGCTGTGGGTTAATTCAGTTATTCAATTCAGGGTGATGTGACCGAATTTAGCTCTTTCGGGTCGATCTGCTTTAAAGACGAGAGAGATTTTAATGATCTATTTTATTGCTTGAGAGCTTAGGAAAGTTGGTGTTATCTCTGGTTTCCTCCTTCAGCTATTTATATTCTTTAGCTTGCTATATATGTAGCTGTTAATTTTAATAAAATGCAAATTCGTTTTGTTCGTCTGGTACAATTATTAGAGATATGCACAAACCCGTAGCGTGCAGCAATATATTTATTAGCCAAAATATATTATAAGGTCATTATAATGTCATAGCAATGTATTATAAGTCTTTTTTACGTAATAAATAAAATCATTTTCTTTCGAAGTGATAATATAAAACTTTACGGTACCTGCATTTAGATTCCAATTAAACCGTTATATTGGGAAAGTGTGTTTTATCTTTAGTTTCATTCTTCGCCTATTTACGCCTATTCTTTATCTTGTTATATAAATTATTGTTAATTTTAATAAACTGCAATTTCGTTCTATTCGTTCAAGCCCGTAGCGTGCAGCAATATACTATATATATGTATATGTGTGGGGTAGTAATACCTTCTTTAAAAAGACATCTTAGAAACTTCTTGAAAGACCAGCACATTTAAGTATATTTAAAAAGTATTTACATTTTTTTACAAATAAGTTGATATAAATTGAATTAACTTCTATGATACACTTTTGTTTACGTCTTTAAATCTAACGTCGTTATTCTTTCAATTCGTCTCGAGGCCAACTGCCAAACGAAAACATCAGGGCGAATTATATGATGAGCAACTGAGTGCCATCTGGTGTCAAACATTGACACTATATATATATATATATATATTAGCCGTACATGCTATGTGCACCTACACATTTTGCGAGGTACTATACACAATGTCCTCTACAATACACTATTCCCAATACGCTATACAATATTCTATTTATGAAATGCCCATATTACACCCATGCATTAATTATATTTATCATTATTACACCCATACATTACAAGTATACGTAACTGTTAACGATTTCCAAAGCTAACTTAAAATTATGATTAGTCCGAGGACAGTTAAGAAACACAAAAAAAGGAAATAAACTATATAATTATTGACAAAAAATACTACTAACAAGTTATTTATAACTTTAAGAAATTTAATCTAGAAACCATTGCCAATTTCTGTAAGTACTGGGACAATTAATTTAGCTTTTGTCTGTTGGTATAATATGAAGTATAGTGTTATTTATTTATTTGTTGCATTTTATGAAATAATTCATGTATTCGGATTCATGTAAATGATCTTTTTGTCCACTTATTGCGTTGTTATGTGTTTATTTCTAATACGCATGTATGATCGCTGTGTATCAGGTCCACTAATAGCATCGACAAAATATTGAAGGTTTAATGTTCCTTTAATTTTTAGATAGCAGTTTGGAAATATCAGCTCGGTCAATCTTTCAAAGTATATCCCTAGTGCTTGAAAAGCTTCTTTGTTTCCGTTATTAAGCTGCAGTCTGTGATAATCTCTGAGACACTTTTCCACAAATCACAGTTTTAAAGTACTGACTAAGGCATCGGCTTCTGATCCAAAATTTCTGATAATATGTTCTTCAACTCGTTTTAAAATTCTTGTTCTATAACAACTACTTTCTCATTTAGATCATTGAACATTTTTCCTCCAACAACAGCAATGCTATCTTTGATTTCAATACTATTCGCTTCCGCAGTTTCCTTCATTTCCGCAGTTTCCTTCATTTAAGACCTAATCTATCTGCTTCTATTGTACAGTTAATTCAAGAACTTTTTTCTTCATATCAGACGCATTAGCTGCTTCCCGACTGGCAGCAATTATTTTTATAGTAGTTTTCAACTACGCTTCTGTTATGTAATACATACTTAGTTATACTTCAGTTGTTGAATTAGAATATCTTAATTGTAATGATTTATCTTAATTCTGTTATCAGACTTAAAAGTTATTAATTTGTTTTTATTTTGTAGTTAATCTTAAATTTCTTTGCCTTGTTAAAAAGTAATTGTTGTCATTTAATTTTTTTGGCAGTTTTGGTTAACTCTGACTTTAAGTTGCTTGAGTAATTTTATTTTTTTTTCTTTTTCCTTAAGGTAGTTTGGTTAACTATTCAATTTTTTTTGTTTAGTTAATACTTATTCTTAACTTGTTTGCTTAATGTTTAATTTCTTATTAAGTTGACCCTTAAGGTAAATTTTTTTTTAAAAAACACTTTTAAAGTTTTTGCCTTACAGAAGTTGGTGTTAAAGTTTAATTAGGTTTTGTTAACGTACCCCTCTTTCTGCTAAGCTGGAATCCATATTTTCTGTTTCTGGTGGGCGTGTTTGGTGTTGTAGAAAACATAAAAATTTTTCTATGTGATTATTATATTTTAATTGAAGAAATTTTCTTCGGTCTTTTATTAATTTAGTATTTAAAAACAAATCCTTAATTCTTTTCAAAAAACTTTACGTTGCATTTGGGAATCAAGATTTACGACTTTGTTTTGACGTTTGCTTGCTCTGCCAGACAGTGGTCTGAGAAATATCTTTTGCCAAGTGCGAATTCTGCACCCTGCTGAATCAGCTTGTTTTGTATGCAGCTACGCCAAGCCAAGGTTGAGGAGTCGGGGTGATTCGCATTCTTACAGGCGTTCACCATGCTAAAATGGGATCCTGAACGAGGCTAGCACCTGCTTCTCAGGTTGATGACCCTGGAGGGTCGGCGATTATTCGCCAACTTCTGTCTTACCAACCCCCTTACTTCACCTTCCAGTTTGGATTCCGCTCCTAGGGTTGCCATGCACTTGGCTGGTTGTGGACCGTCTCGCATCGCCAAACGAGTGATTGGCGAGAAGAAGAAAAAGGGCGTACAGCGATCTACGAGGAGAGAGACGCTGAAGTTTTGCGCCAGATGAATAAAGAGTAGCTCCGTCTCGAGTACTTTGTCTGCGGTATTTGGAGCGATGTGAACCACCGATGGTCGACAACACAGGAAGGAGGGAGCCCAGATAGAAAAGGGGCGTATGGCTCAAGAAAAATTCGCACTACTAACTTGTTTTTTTTTTTATTTCTTCTAGATGCAATATGGCCGACAATTTTGTTGTATTCAACCGCCCTCGGTAGAGGCTTCAACCTAAAAGTATACTTCAAGACAATGGACGAGTCATTGTGATTTTCATACGGGGTACCCCCTGTGAGTATGTAATGCTTTCTCACTTGTAACGCCGCCACCATCACCATATTTTGTTATTTTATTGCTAGTTCTGTTTACCTTTAATAAATGAAATATTTAATTTAACTTAACTTGTATGTTTTCACTTATAACTTAGAACACTGGACCCAATAAATTTAATTAAAACTTGAACGGGCTTTTGCCCAAATTTAACACAACGCTCTGTTAATGCTTTACTGTTGGAGTATTATCTGGTACTATTTACTGTTATATTGGAACACATAGGTTTTACAATCTAAAAGTTGTTATATCTTGTCTGTCACACAAATTTTACACCCATGCAGTATTTATTATATTGATATGATTTAAAGTTGTTTATTCATATTCTTGACTTACATGTGTTGAACATTGAAAACTTTAAATTAGAGATAAAAACTCCAACACTTCTTTACTCTTGGATAGAGACATAAAAAGACATTAACATTTCTTTTACCAGTTGTTTTGAGCTACGGTTTTGTTCCTTTTCAAAAGCTGAGCCAGATAAATAGAGATAAACTAAAACGTTTCAGAGACATTAGGTTATTTGGAAGCAGGAGATGTGAAAAATGAGCAGTGTCCTCGCCGGGACTCGGACCACGAACCTCTCGGTTACGCGTTGATCGTGCTGACCACTGCACCACGAAGGCATGCGAAGAAGGCGGGAGAAATACCTTATGAATTTATTTCAATAAATAGTAGCATATAGCAAAATACGAATAAACAGCTGTAAACAGCTCAAAGAGAATGCGCCGAGAAATATCGCAGATTATAGACACCTCTCCTAAAGTAAACTTTAATGTACGATTCACGTATTTCTGAAGCAATTGGTTCACATCTCTGAGACTCGTGTTTATATAGGGTCACCTGTCCGTCTGAAAGTTGTGGGGATGAGCACATTAGTTCAACAGCTTCAAAAATATTTTTCTTTCTGGGAAAGTTCCGAAATTCCTGAACAAAATTGGTGACAAGTCACCAAATGTTCCCAACTTTGAGGTCCGTCTTGAGAGTTTTCTCTCGGACATAAATATCAATTTTATCTCAGTTTCTCTTGTAAATAAGGAAGATTTATTGTGTTTATTTCTGTCAATTACATTATGTACTTTTACGCGAAACAGATTTTGCTGTTTAGGAACTAGTTCTATAACACACCAAGAGCAGCCCACTGCCGCACGTACAGTCACCTATCATCATAAATAAGTATTCATCATAAATAACATTCTATAATGTGCATCGGTCTGTGCAGTCCATGCTATTGCAAGACTGCGCGTTACCACTTATTTGATTCAACATGAGTAACAAACGTGAACGAAGAGCGAATTTTGCGTGAAATTCGGCAAATCTACCATCGAGACATTTCACATGAGTCAGCAAGTTTATGCATCTGTTCCTTTTCCTCTTCTTACACGCGCATTTGTCACAAAATAAAGCACGATCTTACTCACGTACACTGCGAGGGGAAAAAAAAAAGGACAGCTCTATATCTCCCATTCTACTGGGCCGATTGACAAAATTCAAATTGCGTTTTTCTTGTCTCGAAAGCACGACTTAAGATATGTATTAGATTTACATCTAGCGTTGTTCTAATATAGGTATTTTGACACAAAATCGGACTTTTTCTGAAATGACATGCCAATTGTTCTCCATATTTCGATTCTGCGACTCAAATTATGCCAAACTACCAAATTTTGTAAAAATCTGACGACTAGTTTTTAAAAAATTAGCTCGCAAAATTTTAGCTCGATGTTAATTGAATTTGATTTATATTTATTAATATCTCTTTTTTTTTAGTAAACGTTGCTTCCTTCTTTCACTTAGATTCATTCTTCTTCGAAATTAAGGTTCATTCCAAATAAAATTAATCCATTTTCTATGATTTATTTTTAAAATTTATATTTTTGATGAATAATTTCTATCAATTTTTCGAAAAAAATTTTTCGAAAAACTTTTGAATTATTATCTATAAAATTTTTACCATCATCTTAAAATAGATATATTTCTAAGCATACATGCAAAAAATTAGAGTTTTTTATTCAAAATTTCCTAAGATATACGTGAATTTCTATACTTGCGCGCTTTGAAATTTGGCATATTTCTTGAAAGCGATAATAACACAAATCTGGTTTACGCACTTTGTTAAAATTACTTGAAAGTACAAACGATAACGTTTCTTCCGTTCGTCTGCAATGAAAAAACAGAATAAAAAAAAATCTGAAATGTTTCAGATTTTAAATTACGTCCAAAGGGACTTTTTTTAACATTTTGTGTGTTACCTTTATTTGTTAAATACCATGTTCTTCGCACTTAAACCATAAAATTCAGTTCAACAGCAATATCGCAAAATAATTTTAAATTGAGCATATCTTTAGAAATTTCGGTACACGCTCTCACGCGCTGGAGATAAAAATGTTTTTCTGTACAACGTTGGTATTGCTGGCTTTGAAATCTTTGAGTTTGTTAATGAAAAATTCGTTAAAGTTTTAGAGAATATTGTTACGAATTTCACATTTATTTGGCTATTTATTTAGAACTGTAATTAAAATTCCTTTTTATTTTCCCGTGCAACGCACGCAGACGATTTTTGAAAAGAAAGCTACGTCAAAAAAAAAAAAAAAACCATGCATACATTTATGCAGATTTTTCCTTTTTTTAAATTTAATGCAGAGCGATAACATTTAGTGGCAACAATTTGAAAAGTGATACGCCGTTTTTGTGTTTCCGACGCAAAATCGCAAAACGAAAGTAATAGTCCTTCGGGACTAAATCCCTTTGGACTAAAAAGAAAAATAGGTTGCTATATATTAAGGAGTTCGCCAAGTAAATTATTCTTGGCGAAAACTGAAAAAATTAAGCCAAGATAAAATGTTGAATTTCTCCGTAAATTTCACACCAAATTTTACAAAATTTAATATTTAGCCATAATTTGAGTCGTAGAATCGAAATACGAAAAGAAAATGACATGTCATTTCAAAAAAGGTTTAATTTTGTGTTAAAATACCTATGTTAGAGTGATGCATACATAAATCTAATACATATCCTAAGTCGCGCTTTCGAGACATGAAAAACGCAATTTGAATTTCGTCAATCGACCCAGTAGAGAGGGAGAATAGAACTTTTCCTTTTTTAGTCCAAAGGGGCTTTGTCCCTGAAGGACTACTGTTTTCGTTTTGCGATTTTGCGTCGGAAATATTAAAAGTCTGTATCACTTTTCAAACTGTTGCCACAAAATATTGCAGCCCTGTATTATTTTTAAAGAAATCAAATAATGAAGAATGTGCATAAATGTATGTATGTTTTTCGCATTGTGATAAAACGACGGTACCTAAAACCATCGAATTTTGAATGCCGTAATCCTGCTGCGTATATAGGCATCTGGAAGCCCAAATTTGAAATTTGGAATTTGTTTTATTAACGATTTCATATTTTGTAAAACTTTACCGAATTTTTGATTTACAAACTCAAGGATTTCAAAGCCGGCAATGGCAACGTTATACAGAAAAAAAAAACAATTTTATCTGCAGCGCGTGAGACTGTGTGTAGGAAATTCTAAAGATATGCTCAGTTTAAAATTATTTTGCGATATTGTTCTTTAACTGAATTTTATGGTTTAAATGCGAAGAACATGATATTCAATAAATAAAAGTAACATACAAAATGTTTAAAAAACGCCCCTTTGGATGTTATTTAAAATCTGAAAACTTTCAGATTTTCTTTATTCTTTTTTTTTTTCGCAGTGTACGTGCCATATTCTCCAAATGCGATTCCTGCGGACATCGTTCTTTCCCCGTGATTTAAAATCCAGCTTAAAGGCTGCATTTTGACACTATTGCGAAGATTCAGCGAAAATAGCAGAAAGTACTTGCCATACTTTTAGAAGTAGACTTCTATGACTCATTCCAGAGCTGATAAGACTTACGCTTAGAAACGCTTATTGCTATGCAAGGGACTATTTTATAGGCGACAGCATGTACACGTAACTTAAGAAAGTATTTTCTTTTAATAGAACTGTTGTTCAGAGGTCCATATTGAGAGTAAAAAATCCATCAATTTAGGACAAGACATTTTATTACAGGAAAAAAGAATAAAAAGAGCACACAGCAAATTATATTCAACATCACACAGCATAGCAAGTCATTACGTTCGCACGCTCGCAAGACGAATGCGTCGGGAGGAGAGACAACTGCGCCACAATAATTCATACGCATGCGCACAAGAAAAAAAGTTCGCTCGCCTCTACCCAACACACCCCTCCTGCGAGCAACATTTTTTCAATACAAAAATGAAATACAAAATAACAATATACAATACATTAAGAAATTAAGGAAATTACTTTCAACGTATACATTAACTTTTCTTCACTGACACTTTTAGTAAGAAAATCTGCAATCATATTATCAGTTTGTGAATATTCCAACTTAATGACACTATTCTTTATTAAATCCTTCATAAAATGGAAAAGTTCATGTGTCTGGATTTCGTAGATGATCTGGCACAGTTGATCCACTGGATAGCAGCTTGACTGTCTGTATTCAAAGTCACTGCACCATTCAAAAATTGTTTACATTTTAATTCTGATAATAAATTTACAGTCCAAATAATATCCTTACAAATTTCAGAAATAGAAAATAATTCTGCTTCACAAGTAGAGAGACTAACACTTCTTTGCTTACGACATTTCCAAGAAATCAATGAATCACCTAGTAAAATAGTACCACCAGAAAATGACTTACCATTTTCTGCATTTCCCCAGCTAGCATCAGCATACGAATTTAAAACTCCAAAATCATTGCTATAGAAAAGTTTTTTATTTTTTGTACCTTTTAAATACCTTAATACCCTTTTAGCCAAAAGATAATGCCCTTTTTCTGGTGCACGATTAAATTGTGACAAATAAGTTGTTACAAATGATATATCAGGACGCGTTCTATTCGCTAAATATAAAAGTTCCCCAATTAATTCCTGATATAAAGTTGTATCAATCTTTTCATTTGTACATGAAAAACCTTTATCTGCCCCTTTAACGATTGGCGTTTTTACTGCTTTACAATTTTCTAGATTGTGTTTAGTCAATAAGGATTCAATATATTCTGTTTGAGACAAACATATACCATTTTCAAGTTTTTCTATTTGCATTCCCAAAAATTTTGAATTAATATTTTCATGTAACTCAAATACATTTTTAATTTTAGAAACAGTATTTTTAAGCATTTCTTCATTATTACAGAATACAGCTAAATCATCAACATACAAACATAGTATAAAAATGTTTTTGGTATCATTATAAATGAATATACAATTATCAGATGCTAATTGTACCAATCCAAGTTTTTCTAATTCGGTTTTTATTTTCATATACCAATTTCTACCCGATTGAGGCAACCCATAAATACTTTTCTTTAATTTGCATACTTTTCCTTGTCCAATCAGTTTTTCATAACCAGGTGGAGGAGTCATATATACATCCTCCTTCAAGTCACTGTACAAATATGCTGTTTTTACATCATAAAATTTAACAGTCAAATTTAATTTAGCTGAAAGTGCAAGCAATAATCTAAAACATTCAATGTTAACAACTGGTGAATATGATTCGGTGTAATCCTTATTTTTTATTTGATTAAAGCCAGCCGCTACTAATCGCGCTTTATATTTTACTTCCCCAGAGTCTCCTTCCTTCAAAGTATACACCCATTTACTTTTTACTAATTTTGTTTTTTCAGGCCTTTCTACTATTTCCCACACTTCGTGTTTATGTAATGAATCTAATTCATTTTCCATTGCCGATTTCCAGGCATACCAATTAGCACTATGTTTTGCGTCTGAAAAATCGTTCGGAACATTACTGATTATATTTGACGCCAGTTGTTTAGATTTGAGCCTCTCGGATCGTCTTAATGGTATTTCATCTCCATTTTGATTATTTTTTTCATAGCTGTCAGATGTCTTTCCCCTATCATCGCCCCCACTACAACGGCTCATGTCGCCGATTTCGAAATGCGATGAGTCAGCATATTCGCTTGTTTGAGTATTTTCCGTAACAACCAATTCGAGGTGTGGTTTTTCACTTTTTGTTTTCTGATCTACTTCGTTTTCCTTCCACGATATTCCTTTTAATTTTTCAATATCCCAAGTTTCTATGGTTTTATTTTTCCCCATATAATTACTACCTTTTAAAGATTCGTTAAATTTAACCGATCGTTCTTCAATTATTTTATTACTTGCTATATCATAAATACGATATCCTTTTCTTTCTCTAGCATATCCTAACATTATCCCTCTTTTTCCGGGTATATCAAATTTGTTTCGCATGATTTTCGGAATGTGAAAGTATGCCACACATCCAAATTTTTTAAGATAGTTTAATTTGGGTTTTTTACCAGTCCACATTTCTATAGGAATTTTTTCTTTCCCTTTCCGAGGTGTTAAATTTGATACTTGAGTACTAAAATTAATTGCTTCTGCCCAGAATTTTACCGGAAGCTCACTCTCATATAGTAATGTCCTAGCTCTTTCCAAAAGAACTCTGTTTGCCCGTTCAGCTTTCCCATTACTTTCACTGTTATATGGAATTGTTTTTTCATGAAAAATACCAGAATTAGCAAGATAATTATCTAATTGTTCATTTACAAATTCTAAACCATTGTCTGTTCTCAAACGTTTAATTCTTTTACCAGTTAAATTTTCATACTTAGCTTTAAATTTAGAAAATGTATCAAATACTTCATTTTTACTTTTAAGAAAATAAGTAAAATACATTCCAGAAAAATCATCCACTAAGATCATAAAATATTTAGACCCACCAATTGATTCAGTTTGAACAGGACCACACAGATCCGAATGAATTAGTTCTAAAATTTCTGAACTCTGATTAATGTCAATATTTGGATGACTTTTTCTAGTTATTTTACTTATGTCACAAGTTTCACACTTAAAATCACTTACATCATTAATATCAATGTATTCCTTCATCTTAAGCATATACTTTGGATTTAAATGGCACAATCTACTATGCCAAAGTTCGTAATTATTACCAGTACAATCATTAGCAATGCAACATTCAGAATTATAATATGGTTCTAAATTAACTTCAAGCCTACCGTTATTCTTAAATGCTTTAAAAAGTAACTGATTACACCTACTAAAAACTAATACAGAGTTATTCCTTGATTCAATTTTACATCCTTTATCCATTAATGCAGTGAGTGACAATAAGTTATTTCTTAAATCAGGAACATAACTAACATTACTAATAGTTAAATTAACAGAACTAGAATATTTTGTACTTATAGTTTTTGCTTTAACAGTACCAATACCCTCTGAAAATATTTTTGAATGTTTACCTGCCTGGTAAATCTCCCTCACCTCTGATATAATATTCTGAAACCAAAAGGAGTCCTTCGCCATGTGTCCAGTTGCACCACTATCCAACAACCAAATTTTGTCACATTCATCATTTTTTTCACGCGTAAGTTGAAGAGCGAAATCACTTTCTCTTTCATCAGAACGAGATGAAACGTTCACACTTGTAGGTTGCGATTTCTTTCTTTCTTTGTTACCTTTGGATAACCCACTTTTTGGACTCTTGTTTCTGTAGTAGCAATCTTTCGCGATGTGACCAGGACGTCGGCAAATGTAACAAATTCTTGGATTATGATTTTTATTTCTTCTTGATACGAACGCCTCAGCGTTGGTTCCATCAGGTCGTTTCCCGTTCGCTGAACTGTGTGTAGACTCTTCCTCGCGGAGTATTTCGAGTACTTCATCAATTGTTTTTTCACGCTGGGTTTTTAAAATTTCCCTAATTCGAGAGAATATTCCACGAAGTCCACGGACTGTGTAAAACACCAATTCCCGCGGAGATACTTCTAGTCCTAGCGATTGACACTTAGTTGCTATTCCTCTCGCTCTTGCGATATAATCATTAGCCGACTCATGCAACTTCATTTCTAAATTTTTTAACTCATTACCGGCATCTATTTTTCGATCTTCGGCTTGTCCCGTAAATGTTGACTTTATTTTCTCCCAAAGTATTTTTGCATTCTCTTCTGCTGAGAACTGAAGCGCCTGTTGATCCGATAGTGAAAGTTTTATATATGCTACGGCGTCAGCGTTTTTCTCATTCCACAGTCTTTCATCTTTCTCGTCTAAGTTTTCTGGTTTTATACTCGAAATTACTGAGTCAAGTCTTTTCAATGATAAGGCAGCTTTCATTTTCAATGCCCAAATAAAATAGTTCTCTCCAGTTAATTCGGGAACGTTCCACTTCTCCATTTCTGGCTTTCACTGAGACAGTTTCGATTTCTATTTGGTATTTTGCATCGAGTTTTTCTTGATATAACCACGCTCTGCTACCATTTGTTGTTCAGAGGTCCATATTGAGAGTAAAAAATCCATCAATTTAGGACAAGACATTTTATTACAGGAAAAAAGAATAAAAAGAGCACACAGCAAATTATATTCAACATCACACAGCATAGCAAGTCATTACGTTCGCACGCTCGCAAGACGAATGCGTCGGGAGGAGAGACAACTGCGCCACAATAATTCATACGCATGCGCACAAGAAAAAAAGTTCGCTCGCCTCTACCCAACAAGAACCATAGTTGAAGCTTTCTGACACACCTCCTCATATAAGAGCGTTTACTACTTGAATATGCATTAGTTTTAACACTTAGGTGACACTTCGAGTTTTAATGAAGAAATTTGTTTGCAAAATTTAGAGTTTCGTGGCAAACAATTCAATTTTTAAATAAATTCAAAATTGCAACTGATATTCCCATTTGTTTTTAATCTTAGCATAAGCATCACAGATTTCCTGAAAAATAAAAAAAACTAAATTTATATTGGATGAAAGGAAAAAGCTAAATTTAGTATTCATGCACTCATTCTATTTTGGTTATTCCACCATTCGTTTCAGTCCTGTTGCTTTGCCGTTGTGAAGTATTTGATATATAATGCTTCTCCCTTTGTCTGAAATGTTCCCTGCTTAAGAGTCACGAGAAAACAAAAATTATATTTAGAGTACTTTCTGCATCTGAATAGAGTTGTAAAGTTTCCTTCGCAAGCTTATCGAAAAATTTCATATTTACGCTTTCATATATTCAACTTTGATGTTTCACATTCCTTTGAAAGTTTTCAATTTGCTTTCCTGCCATCCTTGTCAAATTTTTAGAAGGACTTCTATGTTAGTATTTTCAATCACTCATCCTGTTTGAAGAGGAATTAAAATTTTTTTTTGATCTCCAACTAGTTTTTGTAATTGCATAAGCTTTTATTTACCTCAATAATAATAGCGCTTGTTGCTATTGTCAAAAGATTCTTAGCAATTTTTAAACTACTTCCTGATAAGCTATCGAGCTCAAACACGAAAACGTTAATCCGGAAGTGGTTGCAAATATATCTAATTAGAAACAATTTACTCACAAAATCAAAACAACTTTCAATGGAGATCAAAAATAAAACGGAAAAATGGGAAAGCAGGAAAAAAAAGCTCTTATAAAATAAGCTTTTATTTTATTTTAATTTTTGCCATGATGCGATCAAATTCTAATGATGCGAAATTTTACAATATGTTTTCCGTGTGACAAATATCTACAATAAATAATGCGAATTATCTGCTGCAAATGAATACTAATAGTGAATTTCATAACATTATGTTGTGATTAAATATGCGATAAACAAAGATTTGGGTAATTGATGATAACACTTGATGAAGAATCAGAACAAGCTCTCAAGCTTAATCTCTAAGCTCAAGAATATCTTCACTACCGAATTCAAGCTAATACTACTCCGCGTACAGGCAGGGTATGTATAACTTTAAGCTACCTTCGGGAATATTCTGGGGAAAACCGCTAAGAATGTTCTATCTCCCTCTATGGCATGTCGCCAATTTTGTTCCCACATATCGCCAAATGGTCGATTTCTCGCCAAATCGGACAACCCCGCCTTTCTCTGCCACTTTCTGGCAACCCTAACGTCTTTTCGCGGAGAAGCTCTCTCACCGCAGCTGGACATTTCGAAACAATGTTATATTTGACTTGCTCTTATACATGGTGTCCACAAAAATCCTTATCCGGCCGTATTTTCGAGACCGAGTGTTATATTGTGACTTATCCCACTCCATCCACTATTGTCTGACAGTAATATCAGAACAAGCCCACAAAATACATCTTGGCAAGGAATGTAAGACTGCGCTATCATTTGCAAGAGCCCTTGAGCATCATACGGGTGACAGTACGACTTTTCTCAGTTCTACTCCTAATTTTGATGATGAACACCCCGGGGAACGGGTAGAAGGGTCTCCCATCCCTCTCCCCTATCTCGGCTCGTCGCATCTTTAGAGTGCCGCCATGCCACATGGACTCTATACATTTACAAACATTCATGCCTTCTCCAGGATTTGAGCCGGTCGGTACGACAGTCAGCGTCGCTAGCCACTATCCTGGTTGAACGGCTCGCGACCGTTGTTCGTAGACAGTTTCTACTTTCAGGTATACAAATTTTAATTAAAAATTTAAAAAAGTGCAAAACATGAACTATGACTATAAAAAACTATGACTCCTTACAAAAAACACAGACGGTATGATTCGCGTACTACAAAACTTAATATGTTATTTCAAAATCCATAATTTTTATGTCTTATTTAATTTGCATTTAAGGGCCGATTAGGGTAAAAAAATAAAAAAAAAATACAGATTGATTTTTTCCAGCTTAAATGACATTCAATTTTGTGATTTATTAGTATCTTTAACTAATAATTTTATTACATTTGCTAGCCAGAAAGAATTTTCACACAAATAGATTATAAGCTTTCAAATTCTAAAATCCATTTTTAGTATTTCGTGAAGTTTTATTATTTTCAAATCATAATCTGGTAAAATCGTACCAGATTTTACCAGATTAAGTATAAATAGTTTTATACCAAAAAGAAGTATAAATATTTTTCATTTTTAATTACTGCAAATAATATTACGAGCTGGCTGGGTGCCAGTACTGAAGCCCTCTAGTGTTTTGTAGAAGACGAATTCTGTAAGATTCTGCGAATAAGATATATATTTTGAAAAGAATTATATGATTGGGATATTTTGCAATAATCTTCTCCGATGTACTTATCACATAATTTCTTAACATTTTTAAACGATATTTTATGTTTATTTACTCACAAATTCAGATGTTTTGCTCTTCACTTTGTGTACGGTCTTCGAATATGATTCGCGATTTTACTATTCCATGTCTCGGTCAGTTTTTGTTGTACGACAATGAAGCAATTTGAGTCTTACATTTTATAAAGAGTACAACATTTCCTGAACAGAATTATAGGGACTAGAGGAGGAAGTATAAGACTTCGTGTTTTATACAAGAATAATGTTTTAAAATTTAAAAGTATGAAAACATGAATTTTTGCTCCATTTAAAGCTTCTTTGTAAATGGAAATATACGATTAAAATCAATGGTTGCGAAAACAAAGCCAGGTGACGACTATTATATTCAGGGCGTGTAACAACGTACACAAAAATAGTCTCAAATTTGTGAAATCTCATGGCATAATAGCCGAAATATTTCGCTTTCATTTCATTGACACATTTTTCAACTGTTAGGTTATTTTCCTTCTGTTTTGGGTCTGCTGGCTGTTTAAGATATCCTTGTTGAATAAACATTATGTGATTCAATTGAAACGTTTTATTACCAAATATCTCTGCTTGCGGTGTGAAATTACAAAACATACTAGAAGCAATAAAAAGTGAAACAGTGTTTTATTTCTGTGCTGATTAAAACAGAAAAGATATTTTTGTTTCTATCTTATGCGTAGACAAATATATTTGGTATCGTTCCAGGAAATTAGAGTGAGAGAATGTTGGTATGATCTGTTATGAGAAGAGTTTCTTTTGTCTTCCTGCAGGTTCTGAATTGAAGCGTTATATAGCTATTAAATAATGATTAGCAACATTAAAGTGGATTTGGTATCTTACTGTATTTTGCTTTTGATACTGAACATTCAGGTTTTCAGAAAGCATTAAGCGTAAAGAAAATATAATTTGATCTCTGAAAGCTGCCAGAATATAGAGATTTTAAGCCTTTTACACTGTATGTCTAAAATATAAGTATTTTATATGAATAGTATAGTGTACATAACTTATTATTTTCAACTTGTAAATTAGCTTGTTATACTGTGATTATGGGGTTGTTTAAAACCTCATGTATATAACACCCCAAAAGTGCATGCTTCCCCTTAACAAAGCGAGTCAAATTGAAGACAAGTAAACTTTGCAGTGTTACGAGGTAAAGAGTAGGAGGGATAGAAAAGGAAGATAAGGTGCAGAGAAATATTTCCTACAAACTAACAGACATTGAAAGCTATGAACTATGTTCATGTAATGGCTT
Source organism: Stegodyphus mimosarum (assembly GCA_000611955.2). Lineage (NCBI taxonomy): Eukaryota > Metazoa > Arthropoda > Arachnida > Araneae > Eresidae > Stegodyphus > Stegodyphus mimosarum. The sequence continues at coordinate 61,774 of KK113955.1, forward strand.
GAAGATGATAAAATGGACTGAATTTCTACCAATCAATTTTCTGTGAGAAATAGTTTATTTTGAAAGAAAATAAAAGCTACTGAAAATTTTGGAAGCTTTACTTTAAAAACGATCTATATAACACATACAGATGCACACACACACACACACACACACACATATATATATATATATATATAGAGAGAGAGAGAGAGTATATATATATATTGTTGTGTAGCAATTTTTTTT
>KK113955.1:64000-146598 GCA_000611955.2 Stegodyphus mimosarum
GAGCCGAGTAACGGAGTGAGTATATATATATATATATATATATATATATACAGTATATATAGAGAGTGTGTCTGTATTTATATAGATATATATATATAGAGAGAGAGAGAGAGAGAGTGTGTGCTTGTATCAGTACAGCGGTAAAAAACTTTCAGGAGACAGAAAGTACACCTAGACGGTAACTGAAAGTGGACGAAGTGCAGTCAGGACGGATTTCATAGCTATTGGACTCCACCCATATGGCACACCTAGACGGTGGGAAATCATATAGCAATGCATGGTCGGAAACGATTTTCTGGCGCGGTAGTGACGACACAAAAAACAAGAAAGAAAGGACACGAACGCATTGAGAAAACACGTTTATTATTCAGAGTACAACAAAAATAAAGAAAAAGCGACATAAAGAGACGACAATCGCCATCAAAAAAGGTGTTTGAAATTAAGACCCGGACCATGATTCAGGAACCGTGCGTCATGCGTCTTCCATGCGATCTTCGACTTGTGATGCAGATCTTCCATGCGCCGGAGAAATGAGGCCTGCATCACGGTCCGTAGTCGTAATTTCGAACACCTTCTTTGATGACGATCGTTGTTTGTTTTTGTTCTTATTTGTAGGCTTTTGCTGTACGAAACATAATAAAACAGGTTTTGTCTCACTGTCTTTTTTACGTTTTGTGTCGTCACTACCGTTTCTCAACCATGTGTTCCAACCGGAAAGCGCTTCTGACCATGCGTTGCTATGTGACGTCTCATTCTCTAGATGTACTCTATCTCTCCTGAAAGTTTGTCACCGCTGTACTGATACACCCTGTATAAAAATATATTTATAATATGAAATTTATTCATAATACCGGTACATAGATATGTGATAGTTATTTACCTTTTACCTATCTATTCATTCTTCTTTGCGTAATGATACTTGGTTAGTTGCATTTATTTATATAAGCTGCTAGCTGAAATGTATACAAACGATGTATGTAGCTTTAATATCAAGTACTTAATTATACTGTATTTTATAAGCATCCGATGTCTGGTAAATTAGTGGACGTCCAGACAGTATAGTGGTTAGGGGAACCTACTGCGGTGCCGAAAGGTTCGGGTTCGAATCCCAGAGAAGGCATGGATGTTTGTAAATGTATAGTATCTTTGCGGCGTAGGGCACTCTAAATATATGACGAGCCGAAAGTTCTCTTATGTGATTTGGTGGTAGGGGAGAGGAGTGGGAGACCCTCGGATTATCCCTCCGGGATGCCTGTCCCTAAAAACCTTTGGTGGAAGTAGAAGTTCAACCTCCTTGAGGCCCTAGTAACCATTCTTCCATGGAATTCATAGACAAAAAGGAAAAACAGCATTTGTAAATCAACCTTATTGATTTTAAATCCTTTTCTCCGTAACAATTTTTCTTATTGTTGAACATGCAATTACGGTTAAGACCTAATTCTCTGAATTACCTGCGTAAATCAACTAAATCTGAACTGATTCTTTGCATGAACTAAACCAAATTCCCGAATACACGCAGAAACTCAATAGTTTAAAAAATAGACAGATAGATTGGGGAGAGATGAAACGTCAATTATACAGCGAATTCTTCAAGATGTTTCTCGAATGACACATAACTAATATCTCCTCATGATTACACTTAATATAATTACCTCGAATTCGTACTAAAATTAATACACAAGTTATATATTTTAAGCTTAATGAGTTACGAAGTTTCTTTTCGTACCCAAAATAAATAAGGAAGAGATAATTGTAATATTATTTATGAGTCTACATCCAGATACTTTTACCTCTAAGTTTAAAATAAAAATAGGGCAAACTAATATAACATTAAGTAAAAAAAAATCTTATTGGTGTAGATTTTACATAAAAATTCTAGGAATCTCAAGAGCCACTGACATACGTCTATCATTTTTAAGATCGAAACAATTTTACCTCTGTCAGTCCTGAATTCGACAGAGACTTAAAGACTATTCAATTCTAGGGCTATTTTTTGCCCGCTTTTTACATTGGCTTACGTTTTTTGTATAAACTCCTACTCGGTCCACATGGTTCTGTGTAATTAATATGCTTCACAACATACTGTGTTCGCTAAGAATATTGCTATATATATATATATAGAAATACGACATTCAAATCTTAAAAAATTCCAAATTTGAAAACTGTAATTTTCGCACAATTTTTGCCTAAAAGGGACGTTACTCCCGAATGGAATATTAGTCTCGAAACTCCATTTTGTGTTGAATTACTATAAACAGCGTATCACTTTTCAAATTGTTGTCACCAAATATTATCGCCCTGCATTATATTTAAAGAAATTAAGTAATGAAGAATCTGCATGAATGTATGTATATTTGGCGTGTTGTGAAATAATAGTGGTACCTAGAGCCACAAGATTTTGAACAACGTCGTCCTCCACCCGAACAAGGACATCTGAAAGACCGAATTTTGAAATTCGAATTTGTTTTATTATTTACTTCATTGTCCGTAAAACATTCATGAATTTTTTATTAAGAAACTCAACGAATTCAAAGCGGGGAATGGCAACACTGTACGGAATAAAACATTTTTATCATCAGCGTGCGAGTCTGTCTATCGGAAATCCTCTGTTTTTAGATATTTTGTGATTCTGCTCTTGAACTGCATTTTTTTTTGGGCGCCAGCGCCAAGAACGTGGTATTTATTAAATAAAGCAAACACACAAAATGTATGTAACGAAAAGAGAAAAAAAGTTTAGTAAAGCCATCTTACTAACAAAACTAAACATTGATTTGATGAATTGAAAGAAGCAAAAATATTATACCAACACTTAATTCAGTATCAGAAATTCTAAACATTTACTACTACGATGCTTTTAAAATTTTTGTAATTTTGCACTTGAATGGTATATCGAGTAAGTGCGAAGAAAGTGATGCTTAATAATGAAGCTAAAAAGAAAAGAAAAAAAAAACCGGTTTAGTAGGAAGTGAGTTTAGTAGCAGACTGGGAAACTGCGATTTCATCAAAAACTTAAAAAACCTTTTAGGCGGCCGCTAAAATTTGAAGCCTGTCAGCTTTTTTTTTTGTCATCAAGTCTTTCGAAACCTAGCCTTTTAAGTACTGTTAAAACTTTTAACTCAAACATTGGAGAGATTATTGTTATGCTGCCCTGCTGCGTGATGGTAGTGAAGCCGACAGATTTTTACTTGAATCGGGCTTCAAATGCCGAAAGCGATATGGGTGTTCATAGTTATATTGCGTATTTGCCGTACGAAGGCACTTAAAATACCGTTGAAGCGAAAACCCTTTCGAGAAATTGGTGGAAGATCTCCCCTTTCCCGCCCTTCCCTGGGAATCCTTCAAAAATGAGATGAAGACAGACTAGGCGCAATCGGTATATGTTTTCCCACTTTAAAATCTGTAGTCGTAGTCTTGGTATATCAGAAAAATGAGATAATTGACAACAGATTAGTTTTATTGGTGTTCAATTAAAATATTACCAATATTCTGCAATTTGAGTATTATCTCGTTCACCAATATCATCTCGTGTCCTAAAGGAGTTATATATTTATGAAATCTTTTAGTTAGTGTTTTATTAACTCCTTAAAATATTGTTGTTTTTATGCAAACTTTATAATAACCATATTTTTAATTTTATTTCCTGAAGAGAATTCGGTATTCCTTTTCTTTTGTTAGCTCTTGGAATGATTGTTCTTCTTCTCAACAGCTGCTTTGATTTATAAAAACGTTTCTGAAAAAAATGTAAAACGTTTGCATTGATATTCCGATTTTTTTTACAAATTATACGCAGAAGATAAATGTGATTCAAAATTTACAAGTATATGTATTTTATTTACAAAACGCGCGAGTTATTAAAAAATGTATTCTTATATCTGCTTATCACTCAATGCAGATTTCAAATTTTGGTTTAAACTCTTAATAACTTTGCTTTAATTTAATGTTAAATAAAAATCTGGATTTTCCTTTTTATTCTTATTACTACTTATGACTGATAATGTTGAGAAATTTAAACTAACAGTCTTCATGAACCCAAGGAAACTCATATTTATTTTTATATGGAGCTATTAAGTTATTCGAGTCTCAAAGCACGACTATCTACTTAAGGGGAGAAATTACTTTGTGGAGAGCGTTCTAAGAGAAACAGATTGGTATTCGTGTTACATGTGAGAAAAGCCAGAAAAATCAACCATACTGCGAACACTTTAGTTTGGGTTCGAGACCGAATCGAACTACCACATTTATTTTCTTTCGACTCGGAGCTGAACAAATAGATGTAAAATTAGATTAAAAAAGAGGGGAAAAGAAGGAACGTATATTGGCGCCGCGTTTAAATAAAACACTACTGAATTCAAAGGGCGACTGACATTATTCTCTCTTTTACACCAGAGAAGGTGTTTTGCTTAAATCTTCGTAGGAATCGATAGAGATTTAGTTTGAAGCTACGCAAATCTAAATTAGTTTTCGTTTCTTTTTTTCTGTCTAATTTTGCACTTTATATCGTTTTACTTCTACTATGCTTAAGACAAACCTTCCGTTATATCTCGCATAGTTGTTCACAAATTCGTGTAATTTGATACGTAACATATAGGATCTGAATATTGTTTTCTCTAGCTATGAAGGATTCAGATCCTCGAATCGCATTGTCAGATCTTATTTCGACAAAAATATTGAACGTTAAAAGTTGTGCTTTACTTTGTTTATCTGTATACTCATTTATAGACGAAGGAATCAAGAAATTCAAAATTCGAAAGATTCGGGAACATTTTAGGATTCGGATTAAAAAAAAATCAGAATTCATCCCTTCTCTGAACTTTAGTAATGAGGACCAACAACTGTGAAAAGTATAAAATTTGCATCTTTAATCAATATTTTCATTAAAGAAAAAAACTGAGAGCAGTAATGTTGAGTGTAAAAAGGTTTTTCATAAACTAGAATCACAATATACAAGAGAAAAATTATGAATATTATTCGGATAGCCATTTGTCAACCGAAAGCTACTTTTACAAATGAAATATTTAATTAAACTAAATTATACTAGGAAGATTAAATAACTTTTTTTTGTTTACGAATTTGTGACAGAATATTAAATTTATTTTTTGAGAATGCTTATAAATGCTCTTTAATACGACCCTCATACAATTAAAAAAACGATAGCAGCTAAAGTTGCTCTAAAGAAAAGAACTTTGCCAATTCTGTAATGTGCATTACCTTCCCACAATTGCATTAAATCGACTGAAATATGAACACATCTAATATTTTAACGAGGTTCCGCTGTTAATTTGCTCCAATTTAAAGCAGCTGTAATAAATCAAGGTTTTAATTAACTTTTATTCTGAGGCATTGTAAATGCGAAGGAAATTATCTGCTATCACATATCCTTGCAGCAGTTATCTAAGAAGTTTTTCTATTTTATTGCAGGAACACTCTAAAATTTCTTTTTCGCTCATTAATTTAAATTTATGAAATGCATTAAAAGTATTAAAGGGCTTTGAGATTTTTCTTAAAGGCCTTTTTTACATTTTTAATTCATATATGTTAAGTGATAATTTGAAATTTTTTTTTTGCATCGATAAGGCGTCAAATTAGGATTTACAAAGATAGGAATATTTTATTTATGTCAAAACAAGTTAGACAAAATTTTATTTAATAATTATTTACGAACAGAAATTATAAAAGAACACCTTATTTGTGTTAAAAAGCTAAAACTTTTATAGACAGTTATACTTAATTGAATATTAGGTATAGCCTTAATTAATCATAAATAATGCTGCAAATGTTTCTAAAAGTTATGAATTCGATATATTATGCATAAAAGTACTATATGCTAAAAGTACTAATATGCTAATAAGGTATGCTATTAGTATATTTTAAAATGCTCATAGCTAAAAAATAAAACTCGCAATTATTACGAAATACGATTTTTGTTAACATTCAACTTGTTAAGTAATTATAATTTGAAACAAAATTAAGTTTTAGATCACTTCGAATGCAACACTGGGAAATAACGGGCAGGCTACTAGAAGAAAAATTAAAGATCATATGTTTTGTTCAATGATATCTGCTAACAAATGAGTAGATATTAAATGTATGATAACAAAATATAAAATAACAATTAAACAATTTTGGAATGAGTCCAGTGATAACATTTCTGGTCTCAAAAATTAATGGATATTTAGCTTATTTTTGCAAAGCTTCCAAATTCTTAAAATTGATTGCATCTCAAGAGGAAACAAACGCGTTTTGTGTAACCTGCGGAAATTCCAGAAATTAGTATCATCCAGATTCAAAATTTTGGCACTTAGGGCCATTACTTTACCTTACGTTTCCGGACATTTATCTTTCACATTCCTCATCAAGTGGGGTCGTTAAAGAGACGAAAAGCATTCATTTTACTTTTTTGCACATAAACAATTCACATGAATTTGCTATTCAGTGCCGCATAAGATCTCTAATCTTTCAAATTGAATCACTCTGCAATGGCGCAAGTAACTGAGCGATTTGAAAGGATAAAATATACTTCTAAATGTTCATATATTTATTTATATTGTTTAAGTATTATGTGTAATTGACATATGAATTATTAATGAATTGAAATGATAATTTTGATATTTCAAGCATTATTGTAATAAATAAAAAAATTCTTCTTAAAATCATTTTCAGCAGAAAATAGTTCGATGTTTTAACTTTAACTTCTGATCAAAATATTCATTTTTCAGACTGTGTGATAAAATTTTGTTTGAACATTAGTAAATATCTAAATTACGTAACTTTCATTTAGAGAACGAAGTTAAATGGTTTAATAAAAATCAGCCGGCAATCAGAAATAATTTAAACTGAAATATTTTGTGCAACTTACTTAACATTGTAATCTTTTACCTTTTAAAACTATTTAAATTCTTTTTCCTGAGAAGAATATAAATTAAATGTTTTAAAATTTCTAAACTAATTATATATGTTACCGTTAAAGTATATAATGCAGTTATTTCATAGAATACCTAGTTATTCCATGAAATAACTGATCGTGTCCGTTAAAGTGTGCAATATGTTAATAATTTGACACTTTAACTAGTTATTCTATGAAATAACTAGGTATTCTATAAATTAACTAATGAGAGACAGTAAAGTGCAAAATAAACAATTTATCTAAAATGAAATATCTAGGTATTCTATAAATAAACTAATGATAGACAATTAAAATGAAAATTAAGCAGTTTATCTAATTTATGCAGAGTATAAATGGTATTTATGGAAACCTACCATAAAATCATTTGTTACAACAAGGATTACTAAAATGACACTTGGAATTACAAAGAACATTATTTCTAAAACAAAAACATTTTTGTTGACACACTGGGTTTTACACTAACATTCCATATTGTTAAACGAAACGTAAATGTACCTTATACTAAAAAGCGAGATATATGTTATAGATTATTTTACACTTTACGGGCTGCAGATCGTTATTCTATGAAATAACTAGTTAAACCATGAAATACAAGAGAGTTTTACACTTTAACGGACACGATCAGTTATTTCACGGAATAAGTAGGTATTCTATAAAATAACGGATTTCATACTTTAACGGTAACATATATATAACATTTTTTACATTTACTTAATAAAATGTTAAAAATTTGAATAAAATATCAAAATTTCGAAATGCAACAATGCATGGAAAAATAATTCCTATCAGATAAATAAAAAATTAGGATAATTGTGAAAACTAGGATAATTTTGAAAACAACTTGCTTTACATAAGAAATAGTAGAGAGAGAATTAAATAGACCTTTTTAAGATATTAAATAGTTTTCAACTATCCTGTACAAATTATTTCTACTGAATGTGTTTTATCAACGTTAAGACTTAATGTACTTTAAATTAAAAAAATGAATTACTTATTTTGTAATAAAAATTATTGTATATAAATTAAAAAGAATACCTTTCTCATTTTGCTTTCAATGAACTAAATTTCTTTAAATTAAAATAAATAGTAAAAAAATGAAAATCTTTTTGGTCTTCCTGCTAGAAGCGAAAGCTCTTGTAATATTTAAATCCCGCATTTTAGTCACACAGAGCTTCTATTATTATGCCATAATTAAAATCCGAGTTGAAAATTCTTATATGAAAGCTTTTTTTTACTATCTCAAAACATTATTTCTCGGATTTCAGTTAGTAGTTGTTACATAGCAGACAACAGCCGAATGCTTCATTTTGGTAGTCATTTTTTTAAAACATTACCAATGAGTAGTACCTGCAGTTGTTGAAGAATCTGAAAATACTTAAATTAAATATATTTTAACTTCTTTATTATATTCTCTTAAGCTACATTATATACACAGTGCGTCTGCAACATTTTATAGCTAACAATGTTAACTGTGCTGGAATGCACAGCTATCAAATTATAATCGACAACGTTTTTTACTACGACATGTCAGATTTTATTTCTAAAAACATAACTGCATATAATAGAAGGTTTTTGATTATATTATGCGTAATGTCTATAAGCCCGGACAGAAAAAAGGACTTTTTATTCCAAAACGGATTATTAAAGGGATTTAAGATAGTTTCAAAAGGCATTTTTTTATGTCTGTAAGTACATACTTATGTATGTATGTACGTATCTGGCATAAATCTAAAACGATTAGCAGTAGAACGTTGTACATGGTACTACTATAACAGCTAGTTGTGCATCTTCCTTTCTTTTTGTCATCCGCAATACCAGCTTATATACTTATATATATAAATTTGAATTTAACAAATGCAAAAACATTATCTCATTCATAGAAAGCTAATTTAAATTTTAAATTATGAAAATTCAATTGTAATCAAATAAAAGATTAATTATTGCTGCGAACTGATTTGCAATATCATTCAAATTCAGAAAGCATAAGTAAATTAAATGCAAGCATCTAAATACATGGGAAGAATATTTAATAATCCATAAATTAATCTTAAAAACTTTAAAGAATTTTTTAAGTTGCGTAAAGTGAATAATTTTTAGCAGGATATATATAGCCTTTATTTTCGTAACAGGAGGCCTTTATTTTCGTAACCGTTGGTCGTAGTCCAAATAACTTTTAACAAAATTGCAATTTTTGATATAAATTTCAACTTGCTTTGAAGATTTATTTAATTAAGTTAGAATAAATCAAGGAAAGAAGTTTAAATGATGAGCAGCAACAAGTGTGTATGATTTAATAGGCCGTACAAGGAAGTCATGTGATGTTCAGGTCAGATTTTATCAACCAGGGAACATTCTCTGGTATAGATCAGAAATCTGAGCGAAAAATACAAATAACGTTTTGCTACAAATTAATAGAATTAATCCTGATAATCCTTTTCCAAAATAGCGCGTGGTGGCTGGAGATAAATGGTGCTTTACTTATGACACTGAGGAAAGACATTTCCTTATGTTGGAGGATATTCAGCACTCCCGCAGATCAGGTAAATAACATGTTAGCGAACTTTTTCTATTAGACAGAATGATTCACAAGGAACGTCTTCCTGTTGGCGAGCGCTATAAAGATGTAATGAACAGATTTCTGAAGATAATTCATCCCGTTAGATCTACAAAAGTTCCGCATAATAACTGCATTCTACTCCAGAAGAAAAGCGTCTTTTATCATTCTGTGGTTCTCAAGCAGTTTCTAACAAAATGTGTCACCTTTCTCAAAAAACCTCCGTAATCACCAGATTTAGCCCTTATGATTACTGTCTCTTCTGTTAAGTGAAGTCTCTTCTCAAGGATGGCAATTCAAATAACACTGAAGAGCTACAGAAATCTATAACCAGACACTTAAATTGCATATGAAATGATAATTTTTATAATCAGTCTACTTTATAAACCCTCAAAAGGATGCGTAGATGTAGCAGAATTGAATTCATATCGAATGCTAAGAAGTGAACATATAGTTTTCTTGAGCTTTCGATTTTACAAGAATTTAGTACCAGAATTTTGTGGAAGTAAACATTTTAAACATTTTTCATTTCACTACTTTCATTAAAATGTATTAATTCTTAGAAAAACAAGGAATTTTAAGAAAGAGCAAAATACTTTATAGTTTTACAATGTCCAAACAATGTGCTTTGTATATTTCACATGCTTATGAGAAAATCCTTATGTGAAATTCAAAAATTTCAATCGTGTCTTCATATAATCATGTTATGGTATACTCTTGTTGTTGTTGGGGTTTATCCTATTTATATAACAATAACATCCTGATTGTCTTACAGACCAAGTTCTCGAATGTTTTTGTCATCGAGAGCGCAAAAGTTGCACCTGTCGTTGATTTAGATCTTAGGCACCTTATATATCCCAATAGGAATTTGCCCAACTCCACAAAAGTTGTGAAGTAGAATCCCCATGGAACTAATGCAAGGATCTCCCAGTCTCCATCTCTTACCATTACCTTCTCGAAAGGACTTTCAGTTTGACAGTATTTTAAGTGCCCCCATGCCGCAAACACCCTACAACACTTACACACATCTATGCCTTCGCCGGGATATAAACCTGGCCATAAGCTATGGCCACCGCTTCCGCGCTATTAAGCTAGCAAAGCCACAGAGAAAGGGAAATAAGACAAGATAAAATTACATAAAAATTTTAAGTTCATGGCATATTGAGATCTTTTATCTTGCTTACAGCAGAAAATTTATTAAACCCCTTTTAAATTTATAGATAATTAATGCATTTGAAAGCGGCGATAATTTTTCATTGTTGACATAATTTATATATTTAAAATCCGAATTACTTACATAAAACTCTACCCCCAAATCTTAATACTTTACCCAAATCTTAATACTTTTTAAAACTCTTGTTGTTTTTCACGTCCTGAAAGATAATTAATATAGCTTATTATTGCTATAATTGACTGCGAATATAATTTTAAAATATTTAGCTTACTAAGGTCATCTTCAGGTATTGTTCAAAATGTCGGCAGCGTCAGTGGAGACTGATTTTACAAAGTTTGCTATTTTGCAGTGGTAGTTGCAGAATTTTTATTAAGCAACATTTTTCTCTAAGACTTCAAATTCAAGAGCCTAAAGATTTTACGAAAATTTGTGTTTAAAATAACAAATATTGAGCACTCCACATGTTTGGCGAAGTTTCATCGACTACATCTCCTACTGTTTTTGGTTGTTTTCTTCCGCTCGTGGTAGGAAAAAGTGCACAGGTGTTTTTATACTGAAGAGTTCATATAGGAAAACTACATTGTTACGAAATGTACAGCCGCTGTGGGATAGCATCCCCGCAAAGCAGGTTTAGGGATACCAGAAAATGGAAAGGTAAGGCAGAGTTACCATATTTGGCGACATTCGGGAACAAAATTGTCGACATGCCATAGACGGATGGAGAACCTTATGGAACGAATTCTTACCGATTTGACCCAGATGTTCTGTAACGCAAACCAAAAGCTATATAAACCCTGCTGGTACGCGCAGAGTCAGTTACGAGTCGAGTCAGTTAATAGTCAGTGAGTGAGAGTCTAGCGGATGAGTCAATCAGTGTCTCGCAGTCTCTCGCGTTGATCGCGAGTTAGTGTCTCGTCGAGTTTTATCTTGAGTTATAAGGTAATTCTCCCGCCTTCTTCGCATGCCTTCGTCTGTAGTGGTCAGCACGCTCGTCGCGTATTCGAGAGGTCGTCCGTGGTTCGAGTCTCGGCGAGGGCATTGCTCATTTTTCATCTCTCCTGCTTCAAAATACCTAATGTCTCTACAGACTGTGTGGAGCTTAGAGAGCGACCGAACAGAGTCGGGAGCTGTACTCTAGTGCTTATCCTTGAGTGCATCGCGAATTGTAGTGTGGAGAATCTCAAGAGTATGTAGAATTCCGAGAAAGACTGAATCGAGTCAGGAAATGTACTCTGGTGCTTTGCCGTGAAGCTGTCTTCACCGTTCCAGCCTGAAAGCCTAAAGGCGTGTTGCTGATTGTGCTAGGGTATTTGTCATAGTTTTTCGACGACTGTAAATGGAGCTGTTCTAAGTAATACTGGCTAATACATTGTGCTTTGATACTTCATTAAGTGTTGTCGTTAATCAATCCAAATCCACGAATCCGTACGTAAGAAGAAAAGCTTAAATATGTTGCAAACAGAATTTTTGAAGCAAGCAAGATTGGACAGCTTTTATTAGGTCATGGAAGAATACACTACGACTATCTAACGGTCGGCATACCTGCAAGAAAAAGAAATGTAAATGGATTTGAGTTTATTTTCCTGAAACTGGTGAGAAAAACCAGGGAAATGCCTGCACATTCAGTCCATTCACCAAGATTTAAAACAGGGGGAAATTATGAATAATATTTCGTTATATGCGTTAGTTTGCTTGAAGTCCCTTATTATGGCAATTCTTTTTCTTTTACATTTGTTAAAATGAAGAACCACACAAATTAAAGAGAATTAAATTAAAAATTAAAGCCTTTATCCAATGGCCTTGGAGAAATTATTTAAAGGAATATGCAGCATATAATATTGGACGGGTAAATTTAAATTAGGTAAATTCTAGCTTACTAACTAAGAAAAGAGATATATTCCACATACGTCTTCTAATGAAAAAATGCCTTTCCCTAAGATAAAATTCCTAAATAAACGGGAAGCAAATGACCTTACCATATTGAAACCTTTCTCGTAAGTTTTTTTATTTGTTAGCAGTTGTGCTCTTTAATTTCCTTGAATAGTTCTAGAGAAAGCATTCATGTGGTTAATTACATTGTTTGCCTCTAATCATCTACCGTTGCAACGCTATTTAAAATACCATGGATAACTTACTAAGCACGAAATAATTGAAATCTATTTCCATACAATGGTGGCTTGAAGTAAATAGCATTCATATACACACCATATATGAATTTTACAAAGATATGCGTGGATGAGTTAAAAACCAACTATACTCTGTTGAGAAACATTTGTGCATTTTTATTAGGTAAATAAAATTAAACTGTAATGAATGGATAATAATAAATCTGGAAATGGGTGCAATTTAACCATTACTTTCATTCTGTCTTATTAAACAATGCTTCAGATATTTAGAAAATACTGTAAAACCAAAGAGATAAATTTGTTTGACACTCAGTTTGGTTAATTATTTTCCAGTTTGATTTAAATACTGTATAGTTATCCATTCAAAAATTAATCGTAACTGAATTTTATTAGAAGATGATTTGATGTTTCCTTTTCTTCCAGCATTTGAAACTGAACTTCACGTTCGAAGGAGGAGAAAGGATAGTTTTAGTTCAAAACTATTTCCTATTCCTTAGAAGCTTCTAAAATAACAGGAAAATTATAGAAAGGAGATTTCTGCAAAATAATTCATAAGAGAGATATTTTTACCTCTTCACTCTAAAATTTAAATCGTCGGCACAGTAAATAATATTCATATTGGTCGAAATGAACTAAAATCTTCTATCAATGCTATTGGAGTAGCGTAAGTAAAGAGATGACATCGGTTTAAAATGTATCCTTTTAAATAAGTTCTTAAAATTTTCATGCCGTTTTCTAAATAATACAAGTTTGAAATTTTGGAAAATACTTTCAAAAGCAGCCAAATTCAGTGATTCACCTTGTGAGGATTTATCTGTTTACTTTTGACTAATAGTTAACTTTAAGTTAAAGTAACTTTTTTGTCGCTTTCTTTTTCATCCACGGTTTTGATGCCAAAATGCAAATGAGATAGCGCCCGTTTATTCAGATTGAGGGAGAAAGAAGTGCTATTTAAGCGAAGGTTTCGCAAGTTGATTTTAGAACGTGTTCTGTCTACTTGAGGCCACGCTGTTACCTTGACTAAATAGCGTTTGATTCTGTGGCGTTAAGTGATTCTAGCCATCAGGCTTATCTCGCCGATTTTCTACAAACCAGAGCCTTCCTGCACGTTATTTTATTCTGTGAGCCGTTAGGCTAAACCAGGGGTCGCCAAACTTTTTTGATCATCGCCTCCTATATAATTTTTCGAAATCTCCATAGACCCCCACAAAGGTAATTTTCAGGTAATTAAAATAAAACTATACATTAGTCTAAATATTTAATAAATCAGAATCAGTAAATAAAGTAGCTACAGATTTTTTACTTCTTAATGAGATGAGTGTGCCTGGTGTTTCTTGGCAAGGTTCGCTATATTGGGTTCGAAATTAGTCAATTTTAACCGTAAATCCCCTCGAAGCTCCACATTTATTTCTGTTTTTAGTTAAAATTGAATTAATGTGACTGAAACCGGCTTCAACCATATACGAACTTGGAAACGCCAGCATAAATGGCTGAACCATTTCGTAAAGTTTCACATATTTTTGCTTTATATTTATATTAGTCTAACTATTAGAAAAAAACTAAACTAAAACCACACACATAAGAAGAAAGAAAACGGGAGTACTGAAGATTCCCTCCGCGCTTAATGCATAGAAAGCCAACGGCAGTGTTGTCGCTCTCCAAGTCTGTGCCAAAGGCTCCTAATTGGTTGATGGGTTCGCCAGCAAGAGACACGGATAAGCCTCAATCGCTCTTCTGGCTATATACTATGAGTCGTGCAAATTACAAACTGGTCACAAGGTCAAGTTGTGACGTCACGGTATACATACGAAAACCCATAAGGAAAAAAGGGGCAGATTGTTTTCTGATTTATTATTTTATTTTCTATAAAGAATATAATATTAAGTCAATTATAAAAATATTTTAAATTTTTACGTACGCAGTTAGATATGTGTGATTTGCGTATTAAGAACTGTTTTTCCTTCGAGTCCCAATAGACCCCCATTCGACCCCTTGAGTCAGATAGACCCCTACTGTTGTTAAATAGACCCCTAGGGGTATATATAGACCACTTTGGCGACCCCTGGGCTAAACTAACTACATTTGACTTTAATTCAATATTACTTGTTTCAGTTCAGCCATATGTGTTGGCTTGTGTAAACCCAAGTTGGATCACTGTTGTTCTTTGTGCTAAAATTAAAAGGGTTATTTACACCCTTCTTCTGACTTTGTCTATCAACAGTTTAAGACAAGAGGATTATTTCTCTATAGTTTTCCTAGAGGTACCAATTACAGAATGTATGGTCTTATTGTATCTTTCCATTAATGCTTTAAAACAACAATTGCAATGTAGTTTTTTAATGCACCTTTTACTCAGGAAACTCTCTTCAAAAAGACCAAGTATCCAATGTAGTTATTTTGATGCGGCCAAGTCAAGAAGTAAACAGATATATACAAAAAATATTTATGCTTCTAAATTAAGTATAGGTGTCTAATAATCACTTACTGAATGATATATGAAAATAAATTTGCTGAATAATATTTTTCTGGCAAAATAGGCTACCACTACATAGATTGATCACAAAGATCGATCATATTACATTCATCAGTGTGTATTATTCTTCTCATCTACAAACCTCTGAGTGTGTACAATGGTTATATTTTCCAAATCGAATTTGCTGACGAATTTACTCCATACAGTCATGAATGATCCCTCAGGATTCTCGATCTTGCAATTTAGTTCCATGTAATCCATACTTACCTTACTCTCTCACTCAGTAAACTTACATTACAGATGCGCTCCATCTAATTCGATTGGCTCCAGTGGATGTGATTATAGGGAAGCTGAAATAATACCAAGCAAGTCTCTGATGAAAGCGTTATCTATCTGTAAAAGAATCGGCCAGTTATATGTCCTTTATTCAATGCATGACCATGAATTCCTTGTATCGTATTAATTTAACACAGAAATATTTTAATGATGAAAAAAATTATTTAGCTCGTATATATAAGTTTTGATAATTTTACGTATTAATAAGTTTTAATAATTTATATATAAAAATATTGGAAAGCATAACATTAAAGAGATTAAGAATAACATACAGTATTTTATGCCTATAGATATAATTTATAGAAAAAAGTTAAAGATTTTCGGAGCAGAGAGCGTAAAAGTTATCATACCCCCCTTTGTGTGCTTTCATTGTGTAAGTGGTTAGTATGCCAATGAAGCAATCAGAAGATCCATGGTACGAGTTCAGGTAAGCGAACAGTTAATTTTTCATTTCTGTGATTTCGAAAATCTAATAATCTCTACAGATTCTTGATGTATATAAAGAGTTTATAAATTCTACAAAAGAGGTGCTCAAGCCTTTTAAATGGCTTTCCACTAAAGTGATTTTTAGAAGATCGTTTAAAAGTCTAAAGGTAATTTCAGTGTAAATCATATAAAATGAGTGTAATTGTTGGATGTGAACGAAGAGTCGATTAAAAATAATGATTTACTTTGTGAGGATTTATCTGTTTACTTCTGACTAATGGTTAATTTTAAGTTAAAGTAACTTTTTCGTCGCTTTCTTTTTCACCCACGGTTTTGATGCCAAAATGCAAATGAGATAGCGCTCGTTTATTCAGACTGAGGGAGATTCAGATTGTGGAAGTGTTATTTAAGCAAAGGTTTCGCAAGTTGATTTTAGAGCTTGTTCTGTCTACTTGAGACCACGCTGTTACCTTGACTAAATAACGTTTTGATTCTGCGGCGTTGAGTGATTCTAGCCATCAGACTTGTCAGGCCGGTTTTCTACAAACCAGAGCCTTCCTACACGTTACTTTATTCTGTGAGCCATTAGGCTAAACTAACTACATTTGACTTTAATTTAATATTACTTGTTTCAGTTAAGCCATATGCGTTGGCTTGTGTAAACCCAAGTTGGGTCACTGTTATTTTTTGTGCTAAAATTAAAAGGGATATTTACACCCTTTTCTAACTTTGTCTGTCTACAGTTTAAGACAAGAGGGTTATTCCTCTATAGTTTTCCTAGAGGTACCAGTTACAAAATGTATGGTGTTATTGTATCTTTCCATTAATGCTTTTAAAAGAATAATTGCAGTGTAGTTTTTTGGTTTGGGTTTGTCTCGTCGGCTTTCTGCGAACCACAGTCTTCCTGCGCGTTACTTTATTCTGTGAGCCGTTAGGCTAACCTAACTTCATTTGATTTTAGTTCAATATTGCTTGTTTAAGTTAAGCCAGAAGTGTTGGCTTATGTAAGCCTAAGTAGGTCCGTCTGTGCAGATCTTTGTGTTTTAATAAAAGGGTCTTATACACCCTTCTTCTGACTTTTATTTGTATCATAAGACTTGAAGATAATTCTTCTACAGTCTTTTTAGAGCTCGCTACTGTATGTTTCGTAAGTGTACCAGGCGTTATAACCTATCCATTAAAATTCCTACCTTATCCCTCGGAATATTATTAGATTAAATTTATATGAATTTATATCATGCTTTATTTAACAGTTCTGCATGAACCTCATCTAGTATTAAGTGAATTTTTCAAACATCGTGAAAGAAACGAGCATTCAAGACCGTCTTAGTGTTAACATAATAACATTATCACCTCATAATTTTTGCAGTTTATGTTTATCAGTTTTATTAAATTATGGAATAAAAGTTTGCGAATAACTAACTCATCAAACAATTTAAATTTTGCTGTAATAATTTACAACATGTGAATCGACAATAAATAAAAAATTAGAGAAGTTTTACGAGATTTATGCATTAATCTTTAGGAAAAGTCTTTAATGTTAATTCAAATCTTATTACAGATATACTTAAATATGCTCGTATAGCGTCTACATAATCATTTCACAGACAAATAACGTAAATAAGTAATGAGAAAATATTTCAGAGTTTATTCAAATAAGGTCTATTTTTACAATAATTTCGTTTTAATTAATTTAGCAAAATGACTAATAGCTTTTACTTTGGTAGCGAGAAAGAGTTATCAAAATTCATTCGAGAGCAAAATAGGAAGCATAATCAGCATATTTAAACTTAAGTAAGATAAAACAACACGCAAACTAAATTAAAAATATTTAAACTTATTCAAACGATTTAAGGAAATGTTAGTTAAAGCCTCAATCCCCGATAGCTTCATCCAAATTTTATTATTTTAATTTCCTTTAATTCATCGCAAACACATGACATTTTCAAATCGTGCTTCGCTATGCTAAACAATTAAATACCTTAATTAATTTTATTATTTTAATTTTCTTTCATTCATCGCGAACACATGAAATTTTCGAATCATGCTTCGCTGTTTTAAACAATTAAATATCTTAATTAATATTCAAACAACATTATAAGAATAATTGGAATAAATTTAAAAATATAATTATTATCTGTATATTACCAATGTCCGATTCCAGGTATGAAAACTCGAAATTTTGCGTATTTTTCAGTATTAGTATCTTTAAAATCCAGACTTCAAAATTCTGTAAGGAATTTTCTGTCAAACTTTTGAAAAGATTAATTTTATTTACGTCAAACAGAAACTTCCATAAAAAAACTTTATATTATAAAATAGAGTTCTTCTGCGGCCGAGTGGTAAAGGCTACTGAATGCTGGAAGTTCAACTTGGTATATATCTTAGGCAAATGGACTGGCTGTTTAGTTGGTATTCGTAGTTTTCTTTACGTGTAACGTGAATATGAGCCAAATTTCCTTAGAAAGTCCTCCTCGAAGACAGATAGCTTTAGTAAGCTTTAGCCTATTCGAATAAACTAATGTAACCTTTCTGTACATGCTTTCAATATAAAACATTATAGAAAAAATAATGAAAAGGAAAGTGAAGCGTTGCTCAAATAACTATGTTAATTTCATTAGGAAAATGAACCTTAGAATCTCGTGTGCATCATAAAAGTATGAAGATATAAACCAAAGTGTATTTTTAAGAACTATATTATTAAATTTGTTTTTGAGTAAATATTGATTTCACATTTTGTTGTAACCAAGTATATGAATATTAAGTAATTTTCTTTTCTGTATTACGCTTACATAAAGAATTCGAGATATTTGAGACATTTATTAATTCGGATCCGGTTTCTATAAAATTTAAGTTTAAAAATAAAATAAATTTTATAAAATTTAACTCACTTGCTATTAAATCCTATTACGATGTGAATCAGTTCTAGCAATATGTAATTTACTAAAATATATAATGTAATATGATTATTGTCTTCAGTTCCTTTTACGAAGTAAAGGAAGTATTGTAATCGCGAAAAATTTCGGATACCGTGTTTCAACAAAAATATTCATTTTGACCACTCTCGAATCTATCCGAACGATGTTTTTGCATGACATCTGTATGTACGGACAGAATAAAGGTGTCCGTTTTCAAAAATGGTTTAAACAGTGCATTTAAAATGGGTTCAGAAGAGAATTTTTTGTGACGTCTGTTACGTAGGTACGTATGTATCTAGTACAACTCAAAAACGAGCCTCAGAATTTTGAAATTTTGTATATGGGATTGCTATTAACTTAAAGTTATGTACCTCTCTTTTTGGTTGAAATCGGCCCCGCCAAATGTACCAACTCTCTCTCTTTCTCTCTATATATACCTACTATATTACTCGGCTCGGTGAGCTCATTTTTTCATTCTTACGTGTTAGTGAATTGTGCATTTTTTGCTTTAAATGTGATTGAATTATGTTGTTCTTATGTTCCAGTTAAGGTTTTTAGTCTTTTAATTAATCTGAACGCAATAATTGTCGAATTATTAACAATTTGAATGTTGTTTAATTGCGACTAAGCCAAAAGGAGCATCCATTTGTTTACTTTTGAAATTAGCCGAATAGTGAATCAAGCCAGTTTCTACACTTTCAGTGTCTTTGAGTGGAACCAAAAGTAAACTTTCAGTTCTGCGCACCGAAAAATCTGGCCGAATTGCTTGTTCTTGCGTCGAAACTCTAATTAAAAAAAATAGCGAAAACTGTTTTTAACTGTTTTAGCTGAATTTGTCTTTTATATTTTTCGTTTTTTAATTTTTAATGAAGATATTTTGAGTTTTTATGTATTTTTGCCTTGCCGCGCAGTGAGAATTGAATTAATTGAATTAGAAATATATCTCTAATAAAATTCGAGGAAATAAATTGAAATGAAATGCAGCAAGAAAGGTTTATAATTTAATAAGCCGTACAAGGAAGTCATGTGGCGGAGACATCAAATTTTTTAATTATAAGATAGCATATGTTTGAAAACATTAATGTAATGTGATTGCAGTTAAGCATAAATAATAAGCCATATTGCTGTTAAAATAAGATTTCTTTGGATGTAATCGGAATTTAATAAGCGGAACAACTTAAAGGGATCACACTCTTAACATGTTATTATGCTGACTCTTTATTTCCGTAAAAGTCTCAATAAGTTATACTTAGTTTCATTATAACTTACTCCGATATTTTACCCGATTCTGTACTTTAGTGAATATTTTTCTAGATTCTGTTGAAAGGAAAACTGTGCCATATCCTTCAATTTTGTTCTCTTGTAATGTTTAGTTTCCCTTAGTATTCCTTATAGTTTTTAATATTTACCAAATTGTTTAATTTTCTCTTTTTATGTGAAATTTTCCTGATCAAATGAGTTTTAAAACAGATTCGGCATTCGAATTTGATATTTAACTGCAAATTTTATCAAAAATTTTAATATTTCAATACTATCTGTAGCCACAAGGGCATCGAAAGCTTTCTTGAAATCAAAGTAAAAACTGTATGAAATAAATACACAGAATATGCCTTTTTGAAACAGAAAAACTTAAAGGTTAGTCTTTAACGGAGAAAGTTTCTCTCAAACTTGTAGTTTTAACTCAATAAAGCGAAATTGTCTGTATAAGCAATTTATAGCAAGTTAGGCGTCACTGAACGGGAAGTTGAAAAGATTTACATCCTTTCTAGATTACATGAAGTATCACTAACTTGTGTATCATTTATGCGGATACATGATATAACGTGAAGAGACAGACACTGAGAAAAATTGAGTTCTTATTACAGGAGATGCTTATGTTTATGTTATGTTTATTACAGGAGATGCTCCAATTTCGCTTCTGGCGAGACAGGAAATTAGCGACCGTCTTTCAAGAGAGTACCATCAAAGTAAGCATATTTTATACGCATATTTTCCTGTCTGATTTTCAAATACTATTGCAGCATCGCTTATAGACTAATCTATATAGAAGGAGCGTTATTGAAAACTCTCCTATTTTTATCATTTTACAACATTTTCGAAAATATTTAAGGAAAACGTTTAATAAACCGAAATATGTAATAAACATCTAAGGATTACAAAAATCCTAAATATAGGTCCATGTTCTCATTTTATTGTAATATTTGCGTATAAATGTCATCAACGAATATATTCTTGTAAAATTAAATGTCAGTCCCCTTCCCTTTGAAAACAAATATTTTAATTATAGTCGATTTATGATTTCAGTGTTTCACTGTGCTTGTGAAACAATATTCATTCTTTTTGTAACAGTTATTTTTGTATTCTTTTGTTAACGTATATAAATATACGTTCCTTAGACGAAAGTGTATTAGACAGTTCGAACTGTACAGGAGTGACTAGGTAATGGTTAAAAATTATCGTCTCAAACCAAATTAATTTATAAATTGCTTCAAAACACATTACATACTTTTCACATTAAAGTTATGTCCATGCAAAACGCAAGTCTTTATTTGAAATTTTATATACGGTGAATCTGAAAAAGGTGGGCAAAACTTTACGATATGATAGAACGCAGCTGTACAAGCAATATTCGTCATAAAATATTTAGTCGGAACCCTGTTGGCGAGCCACGAGGTGGCATTGTATATGGCATAAAAAGGATCGGCCAAGTGTTGTTAGGCGACCGCAGACGATTCCAATGGAAAGTTGGATATTTTTAACCATAACCTCTTCAGAACGTTTTACCATTTTGCCGTTTTATGTGCTGTTTACAGTAAATTGAAAAACTCATTTCAGGCAAAAAGTATAATTAACTCATAAGCACTTTTGTTCGATTATCTCCAAAATTTTCCACGTGGATTATAAAGGCAAGAGTACTTTGATGAAGTTAATTCTTTGTACAGCGATAAAGCTTCATCCTACATCCTACAACACTTTAAAAAACTGGTATAACACGAATTCAATTGTGGTCGACATTCGCTTCAGGACGTATTCCGTGATGATCGTGCAAAATCGTTTGTTGTGTCAGAGAATATCTATGTTGTACGTGAACTGATAAAGTAAGATCGTCATATACCGTAAGCTTGAGGCATCGCATCAGTATTACAAACATCAATAAGATATTACCTGAAAATTTGTTCGTAAAAAAGATTTGTTCGCGTTGGATCACGCATAATCTGACAAACGCTCAAAAGAAGGTTCTTGTCGATTGGTGCAAGGAAACGCTAGAAAAATATGTTCAAGTTTCATCAAAGGCTGTGCATAGCATCTACACAGGTGACGAACCATGGATCTAGGCATATGAGCCCGAAACACAACTGAAGTTGACTGTATGGGTCTTTTAAGAAAAGCCAAAACCAACAAAAATTGTTCGCAGAAGAAGCACTTTGAAGCAAATGGTTGCCTGTTTCTTCGGCATTATCGATCACGTGGCGACGTGGCGTTAGAGAAACGTAGGACGATTAATTCTGAATGGTACACGACCATTTGTTTGCCAGAAGTCATCGGAGAAATTCGAAGAAAGCAAAAGAACAGGCGAATAATTCTTCATCATGACAATGCGAGGTCTCAAACAAAGGAATTTCAACATCCAATTGATGTGCCATCCGTCATACAGCTCTGATTTGGCACCCAATGATCTTTTTTTTTTATTCCCGCACATCAAAAATAAATTACGTGGTCAGCGATTTGCGGCACCCGAAGAAACAGTTGATGCTTTCAAAACGCATGTCTTGTAATTACCTAAATCGGAATGGAAAAAGTGCTTCGAAAATCTGTTCAAACTCATGCAAAAGTGTATTGATCTTCATGGGGAATATTTTGCAAAACAATACAACCAATTGTCAAATGCATCCAAAATGACCTAATTTGTGACGTCTGTACCCACATATGTGCATATGTATGTCGCATAACTGAAAACACATTTGCCGTAGAAGAATAAAATTTTGTACACGGAACTGATATAACATCTAACTGTGCACTTCTCTTTTTTATTGCAATCGGCAATACTCGCCTCCTTACCCAACCTTTATTTCCGCAATTGTTGGTCGTATCATGCACTTCGAATAACAGAAAGTTTTAACTTACCAAAACAGGATAACGTTAAAAAAATTAAAAAGAAAAAAAAATACGGGGACAAATAACGAAATCTAACTTTTAATGCGGTCTCGTGGTTGCTATATTTCTATTTGGTAAGGTTTTATACTCGTTTTGAAAAAATAAAAATAGAAGTTTGACTTCTGTACGACAACACTTTACTTAGATATTTAATTATAAAATTTGTAATTTTTGTCGTCATTTTCAACTTGCCTTGAGGGAAAAATGTGTGCAATATAACAAGCATACAGGGAAGTCCTGTGGTGTCCACATCAGATTTTATTTTATACGTGCAATCTTTTTTCAAATATGTTTAATATTAGATATATATCAAGGCATTATACCGCATGTTCGGATATATAGTGAGAACGACCATTTTACCTGATAACTTTTAGACATTGTTTATCGGCACAGAGCTCTTAAAATTGCGAAATATAGTTTGGCTCTTTCCTGTAGTTTGCTTTCCAATTTCATTTGGTTACTAAATATGAACTTATATCCGCGTTCGATTAAGAAGCATTGAAGAAAAAGTTGCCTGCAGATCAAACGATAGGTTTCATAAATATATCTAAAATACAAGTAAATTTTATTTAAGTGGCACGCTGTACATTGTGGTAGAGTAGTTTAACAAATACAAATTAATTTAATTGTGTCAACACGGTTTTAACCCTCATATCGACCCATGTTTTCGCTAAAAAGCACAAATTTCCCAGAATTATCACAAAAAAGTATTATTTTTCTTAATTTTACTGTCGAAATGCCCCTGGTATTTTATACCTGGATTTATATACTTTTAATAAATTGCCTTAATTTCTTGGAAATACTTTAAGATGCTCGCATATATACGTTCTTACGGACATCACAAAAATACTGTAGGCCGTATATATATGGCGGAACAGGATGTTAAAATACAAACAGGATCATTCGTTCAGGCGGAACAGGATGTTAAAATACAAACTTGTTAATAATAATACTACTAATCACAATATATATTGCTGACATTTCATTTTGAAGAAGAAGATGTGAAAAATATATTGCGTTCTCTCCGAATTCTACAGTCTGATCTCTGAAATTCTAGCTGGACGTGCTTTACAATTGCCCCACGAGAGCACGCTATAAGGAGGCAGAAAAGGACCTTACATTTTTCCCAGCTTGAAGGACAACTAGAAAAGAATCCAATCGCCAAATACTGGAGGTTATGAATTCACGCCCACCATCTTTTCAGTTACGCGTCAATGTAAGGACACGGTAGAGACAATTTTTGTTTTCGGTGTCGGAGATATGAAAAGTGCTCTATGTCTTCTCTGAAATTCGCACCCCGGAAAATTTAATTGCCATTCTGAAGTGCTTTCCAGTTACACCACGAAGGCACGTAGTGAAAAGACCATTGAATTCTTTATTTAAAACTGAATTAATTCCCTCTAACTGTGTTAGTATAAGGTGGGTGTTAGGAGCGTCCCTCCCTGGATGACCAGGGAGATAATGAGCTTTAATGAGCTTCAACAATATTAGGATAAGGTCTTTGTTCTTCATCGTAACTAGTCATATACAAGTATAATATTTAACTGCTGAAGTGAAATCCTCTAATTCATAAGTCATTAAGCTAATAATTCGTGGGAAATAAACCGAATAGCAAACTAATTTTCGGATCGCCTTTGAAGTATTAAGCTTGTATTTGAGAATTACCTTAAGAGATACAGTCGGTGTTTCTAAACGGCTTCACGTGCATCCGTTCGATGTTAATTCCATCTTACTTTTGATCTGTTATTTACGTCGTTGAAGGTTTCCTTAGTTTTTAACGAAATTGCATCAATACGTAACTTTCTCGTCTTTGAGCCAGAAGAAAACCAAGCATGGAATAAAAATGGATGGAATGATTGTGTGCGTAGCTGCACCATAGTGTGGTCCTCTTTTTAAATATACAGCTGAATTAATAGCTGCAGAGCGTAGGTGTTATTAATGATACCTTAACTCCTCATTAGTGGCCTTTAATGAGGTGGGCTACCAGCACACCTAAAAAAATAAGCATAAATTATAAGATATGAAACTATATAAAACAATTAAATGACAAAAATATTTTAATTTATTTTCACAACAGGAAAAGCAATATTATTAGTTCAAAATGTTTGTTATAAATTTATTTATTAACTTTGAAAAAATATTATATACGATATATCAAAAGATTAGGTAGTATTTAGGTTTTTAAATAATTCATTATATGTTCAAAAGCATACAAAATATCAACGCAAATCCAATACTGCCAGTAAGGAATCATCATATTATAATTTATGTGGACAATAATTATAGTAGTATTTTATCATCATACGCTCGGCGGTTTTGCAGCTTTTGTAGAGTCATTAGATTTTTTGAAACAGGGAAGGTGAGAAATGTGCAATGCCCTCGCCGGGACTTGAATCCTGGACCTCTCGAATATACGTCAAGTATGCTTCCAATTACACTACGAAGGAACGTGGGAAGGAAACACCTTATAGTTATTCTGACTATTCGTCTTAGAATAACGATGGTGTAATTTAGATAGTACTAAGTTTGAGTCAATGAACACGTTTCCAAGAACGCTGATATTTTATTTCGAAATTTTTTCTGAGAAAAATATTTGATTCCCATTCCTTTATGTGATCTGGCACCAACTCCAATACCACATCTTTCAAAAAGAGGCGTTGCTTTATTTTTCGCAATTTTATTTTATATATACATTGCATTAGTATCAATTCCAGCTATATTTGGCATTGCGAATCTATCATAAGTGGCAATCTACGACTATTTCTGGATACATCATCTAAGGAGAACATCTGATAAACAGTATCAACGTCTCCTTTTGTACTGTTATAAAAATACACAGTTCCTCTCTTTTGCGCTGGAGGACTGTTATCAAACCCCCATTTGTGCTAAATAGTGTGATAGTTTGCCTCGGAGAACTGTTCAAGTACAGAAAGACTCTAGATAAGAAACTACATCTATTCTAAATTTAACTTGTTCCTGTAGTGCGCAAGGATTCCACAATACCCTGGACAATAAAACCATATTTACAAGCCAAGATATTGCTAGAACGATTAATAGAGATTGGAATTTTGTTAAATATCTTATTTCTAGAAACTACAAATGTATTTCTTCAAGAATATGGTACCTTAAAGTTAATATGAAATAAATAATATATGTAGATAGTTGTATTGAGGTGCTGAAATACCCCACCGCATTAACGAAGGATTAATACTATAATGCAATTTTAGACTGCTTACACTAAATTATCTTCAAAGTAAAATTACTCACGTAGCCGTCAGTTGAAAGAATAATTATGGTATTAAAAGAGGTTAGACCATTAAATAAAATCACTGGCAATAATCATGAATTTTCGTTCACTATCACGGTCTCAATTTGATGTCTAAAGCAAACAGTAATACATAGGCATTGATACATGAAAAATGTACCTAATTATTATCCCCTAAATAACAACGCTAATAATTAGGTAATAATGTACCCAATTATTATAACTTAAAAACGTACAAATGTGTGTAGCACAAAATACCAAATAATTGCAAAGAGCAGTAGATCAACGCTTTAACACCTGTATTAAATTTGATAGACATCTCATCTGCCTAACTGTGGTTAAATTGCAGCTAACTCACAACTGTGGCATAACACTTGAGCACAATTACAAGTAGTATGTCTTTGTTCTTTTTTTCTTTTTTTTTTTGATTCGGCAGCATCTTTTGCGTAGAAGAATGCTTGGCATCAATATCTCGACCACAGACTCGAACTTCAATTTAAGAACAAGTCAATTTTTCTGACGAGTAATGTTTTGACGTGAATTTTTAAACCTGACACTAAGCGTACGGTAATTATGACGAACATCATTTTCCAGCGTGAATTTCGGCGTCATATTGGACTGACGACAGGCATAATAGTGGGGAGTGTCATTGGTTGTCACAGACGATCTCCGTTGTTGTGAATTATGGCTACTGTCAACAACAACACCATAATGGAAAAATTCTGAAGTCTGATATCATACAATGCTTTCTTTAGCACATTTCTGGTACTATACATAAAAAGGCGCCCACTCACACATTCCGCCGAAATGTCAAAATGTTCTTATTTATAGTACAGGCCGTTTTTGAACACGTAAATGATATAAGCATTGAACGGCTGGCCCATCAAGTCATATTCTTCTCCAGTAGCCTCAACAGTAGAACTCTGAATTAGGCAGGTATAAACACAAAAATATATACAACTCCTCTTTGATTTGATGCCGCGAAGTTAAAACCTCATATTTCCATTATTATTAACCTACATAAAATGCTGATGTTGGACTAAAATTTGAATCTTTTATTTGTAGTACAGTTACTAATGTAGTATAAAAACTTGTTACTAATCTGACAATTTCGATCACGATGCTGGAATTTTCACAAATATGCATGCCGGCATTTTTCCTAAAGGCATAATGCAATTAAAATTTTAGTTTTCAAAAATCAGCATATATCTATGCTTTTTCTATGTATGTGCATAATTAACTGTTTGTTTGTTTTATACACCGTGTCCCAAGAGTCCTTATCTGGCCTCTATTTTCTCAACCGTTGGTCGTGGACACATACTTCCAACTAGAAAAATGTTTCAAATTAAGAAAAGATTCATGTTTTCCTATTTTTAAATGAAAAATCTTGCATTAAACACGAAATCTAACTTTTAATTCACTTCTCCGGTCTCTACTCTTATATACAGGAACATTTTGTATTCCTTACAAAAAATAAAATACAAAATGTTTACTTCCCGTACGATAAAAATTGTACCAAAATATTTGACATTAAAATCTGGAAGCATATTCGGTAGCCGTACACAAACTGAAGAGCGAAATGTTTGGATATATATGTATTTAAAAGTAAATTACCATTTAGTTTTCTAATGTTAAGAGATAAGTAACAAGCAACTATTAAAAGCATTACAACAGAATACACAGCTGCAACAGATTATTGTTACAAATTTTAAACAACATAAATGTTTGTAGAATGGGCATCTTATTCACAGAATCGCACGAAATTTGTGTTCTAGAAAATATTGGCGCACTTCAGTAAGGATAAGTAGTCAATTCATAATGCTATGTGGATTAATTAAAAATAGAAAAGTATTTTTACTTTAATAAACTTTTTGTGCGATTACAAGATTCTGATTCTCTAATTCTTCGTGAAAATATTATTAACACGTTTTTAGATTTTGAAATTTTGTAAAATATTTTGCATAAAAATTCTTTACATAATAAATACTAATAATACTAACAATATAATAAGTTGAAGACAATAATAAATCATAATCACTGCATGGCATTTAACGAGCGAAAATCAACCTCCATTTATTTAAACTTATATGCAGTAATTGCCTCAATATAAAGATCTCAATAAGATTCAACTCAATAAGATGCCTCAATATAAATTGAGTATGACCACAAAAATCGCCGAATTTGAAATTGTATCAATTTTTGTCGTAAGAAAATCAAATATTTTGGGTTTTTTTTGTGTAAATTATAAAGTAAGTATGAATTGTTGTTAAATATACATGAAGGGAACATTTACAAATATTTACAATTTTTTTTAAAATTAAGAGTGCTAAAATATGAAACTTTCAGATATTAAAACATTTTTTTGTAACTAGAAGTATACACCTATAACCAACGGTTACGAAAATAAAGGTCGGGAGAAGATTTTTATGCACACGGAGTATGCAATCTTTACTTAAGATGGTTTGCTAACACGAAAATATTCCTTTCATTGAAGAAAATGCATTAGTTGCGGAATCTGTAACACGTTTTTCCAATTACTTCTCTTTTTTTCTCGCTATTGTAATTTGCCACCCACTGTACTAAGAATTGAACTTCGGTTTACTAATCGTCAGCAATATATTAACATTTAGAAAATAATGAATTTAACTGTTTCTTTCATTAGCCTTTTCGCTTGCTCCGGAAATGAGGCACATGCCCTGGAGAAAAATAAAGAGTACTAAGAATGTTTATTGGCTTTTCTTAGAGTTATAAATCGTTATAGAAACCTTTGATCTTTAAAGAATAAAAGTGGCGCTAAACATCATTAAACTCATTGCTTGAAGAATAAATAGGAAATGCGAGAAACATTAAAATTGTTATTAACAAGGATCTAAGTGCTTTTTATCAACTTTAAAAGTAAAAAAGCTTAAAATATGATTTAAAAATTTTTGTATTTGTATATTTCTTATTAAATAAATCCTTGAAGCACAATTCGTAATTCATGAAAAATAGTAGAATTTTCAGAAATTAATTTTGCTATCAAAATAATCCAAAAATTAAAAAGGTAAGCGTCAATTAAAGTTGTTTGATAATATTTTTAGATATTCGACAAAATATTTTTGATAATCAGTGGTAAAATATTCTTTGCGATAATTTTATGTAAAGAACGTATTATTTTTTATCAGTTTCTTATTTACCCTTTCATTATTTTTATATCTTATACCTTTAGCATTTAAATATCTAATCATATTTCACACGCTTTATCGAGATTCAACTCCTTTTAAAAAATCAGAGAGATCTTGAGAATTGTTTGGTATAACAAACTGATGTAAAACAAAAAGAATCTAGTTAATGATAATTTATACTGGAAAATATTTTAAATTAAAAAGCTTACAAAAATAATCTACTGGGTATTTTTTAGAGCTATTTCGTATCCCAAATCATATCAAACATATATGCATAAAATGGAGCATAAGGATGAAATGGTACAAAGCGAAAGGGAGACTTATGCAGCGGAGGCCAATCCATTTGATATTTAGGATATGTTTACAGCATTTTGAAGAAGAACTAATGATTTGAATGCCCCTTGGGATTGTATAATGCTGGACTCCATAAACCTGTCTTTGCACATAAAGATACACTGGAGATCCAAAAAGCTGGTATAGGCGTACGTTTGCAAATAACAGAGACATGGAACAAATAACAGTAAAGCGCAGCGTTCGACAGCGCCTATATAAGACAACAATATTTAGCAAAGATATCAATTTCTTTCTCAGAATTGCGTTTTGTATTTTTGCTTTCAAATAAAATAAACCGAACAAACCAAAAGATAATGTCTGGTGAAAATCATGCGCAGTGAGTAAAATCTTACAACCAATCTTACAACATAAGGAAAACAAACATTTTTAAATTTCAAGATAACCTTATGAATTTTATTTTTAACTTAGCCAGGTTAGGCACAAGCAGTGACGGCTCGTAATAAGCACTGTGGAACTGCAGCACCCCCTGTTTACACTTATAATTATTTTTAATATTTAATATAATGAGCCCTTTTTTTCTTCAATTCTTTCTTTATACTTCTACAATATATAATTCTTAAACTCAATGTCAGTAGCCATCTTCCAGTTTATGAAAAGTTTTTGTATGGAACTGCGCTTCACAAGGCTGTTCTGCGCAAGCGCGCACAGAAAGCAGCGCTCGAGCCAGGGAGATAAAACAGCACTGTCGTTCTTGCAGTGTCGAAATTCTGGAAACGTGATTATTTCTTACTCCGCGCGTGTGGTATTTGGCTGTTCTGCGCATGCACTCTTAGGAAGCAGCGTACGAGGCTGAGAGGGAGGGAGCACTGTCGCTTTTTCAGTGCCGAATCTGGAGTATCGTTGGGAGCTGGTTCTTTTTTTTTACTCCGCGTGTGCTGTGTTTAAAAATCATACACCATATTCTTGGTTAGATTATTTTTCAGCTATTCTATTTGACTCATTTTTTTTCGATTCTTTTATTTTACAGAAAACTTTAACCATGTCCTTGCATCCTCAAGTAATAAATTCTGTGACTGTAAGTGAACTTCAAGAGCTTTCGTTTTCATGAGCTTGCAATGCTTTCAATATAGAAAAATTTCCTCGGTTGTCATCCAGAGATCGAGGAGAAAATTATTGATCTCCGCGCAACTTAAAACAAGAAGAATGGATTTCATTTTTAAATGAATAGGTAAAGCTTGAACTGTAACAATTTAAGTTAAAGTAATAAGGAAAGGTTTAATTTTTCTTTTGTAAAATTTCATGGAAGTTTCAAAATAAATTTTCTTTTTATACATGTTTGTATCCCTTTACACAGGTTTAAAACAAAGGTTAAATTTTTTTGGAACAGCATCCCCACTAATTTTAGCTACGAGCCGCCACTGGGCATAAGACATAGCAAATATGGTATAACTAAATTTCCCGGGAGAGTTAAATACCGAATTCTTAAAAACATTAACGACAAAACTGAATTGCCTATTATTATGACCTACTAGTACATTTTTAAGAAACCACTGTTTGTACAATTCTATTGAGCTTAACATGAATCGGATAACTATGCAAATATAAAACATTATTATTGCACAAATTTCTTACGTATCTAAGCATAGACTGTCTTCATTCTAAATCAAATTCATAACATATTGCCTTTACTCATAACATAAAACCTTCAGATTAACCGACAAGATAGTATTTGAGATAACAAGAAGCCGTTAGTACACTCTTTACTTAAGTTTTTAAACTAATTAGAGGTACATATTTAAGATATTAATATTAGAATCAAGTAGGATTGCGTATTAACATTTTAAATTGATACTGCATAAATTGACCAACTCTCATTTGCAACTTATCAAATATTGAAGCACTTACATACTGTTATGAATTTCACATTTATTTGGCTATTTATTTAGAATTGTAATTAAAATTCCTTTTTATTTTCCCGTGCAACGCAGACGATTTTTGAAGAGAAAGCTACGTCAAAAAAAATAGCAATAAAAATAAAATAGCGCGTGCATTTAATGCTTAATAAATAAATATCTCGTAATTACTGTTGCCATCCAGAAAAATCTAGAAAAATCGTGATTGTTCTACTGATAATTAAAAAGCTTATAAAAGCCGAGTTGAAACAGCTCATCTCAGTTCTAGTTGTTGTTGTTGTTGTGGTTGCTGTTATTACTTGTAGCTGTAAAAAGCGAAGTGCTGTTTGTTTCTTAATGCTGTATTGATTGTAGCGATTTCGCTGTGAGATAGAATTATTTATCTGTTTTGAACTGAGTTTTGCTAATCGTTTGAGATATTGTGATATTGTGCGAAGATCTGTGAAGAAATATATCAGCATTTTAATTTATTTCTTGTGGAAAGAATAAGTTTTTGTTAACTTTTTACGACTTGTGCATTCAATATATAACGAACCCGTATGCACGTAACAAGACCAACTAATGCCTAATAACATTAATTAGAAAAACTGCATTCATTACCAAGTGCTAAATTATTGCCTCGACGCAGAGACGCGGGCACGCATCTAAAACCGTGATTCCAAAAGATAATTATGAGACTTCCTACTGCATTATGCTATAAATTCTAGATTTTAATTTAACATTACTACATTTCCTTCTATGAAAATATTACTGAAATTTCACTGTTGCACATTACCCCCAAATTCAAAGGAAGAAACTTAACTGTCGTCTGCAATCCAAGATACCGGAAGCAGAAGCTAGTTAAACTTCGCTTGTCGGGAATAGAAGAGAAGGTTCTTGTGGAAGAAGGTGAACAACCAAAGCCACAGTCTTGAGTCTGAAAGCAGGAAATCACGCTCATCATCAGGTCAGGAGTAAACTTGATCAGGAATACAAACGACAGCAAACCATCGGGTGGAAGGCTGGGAAGATGTCTTAAACTTGGAAGACAACACACTCAAATCCTTCGAAGCAGGTGAACGGCCGGTCCTAATGCAGGTGACGATGGAACAGATGTCTGGCCAAAAGGAAACCACAGCAAAGACCATATAGTGACGCTCCCAGGCTTGAAGAAAAGGGGTAGCCTTTTTTTTTTCTTTTCTTTTTTGTAATTTTTATTTTTCCATTTGAAGCCGAAGAAATTGCATAATTAGAGGTGGTAGCAGGTATAAGTAGCTATTAAACTATTTTACCAAATAGAGCTGGACAAAAAAATTAAGTTACTTATATTGGAAACTTAGTTGGATTAGTCATGCTGTGCCTTGAAGGAGCAAGAAATTGCTCCTTGTCCTACGAAGATTCTGCACAGATAAAATCGGAGGGAAAAGAAAGCGAAAAATCCAGACCTCCGGCTTTTTGTTACGAACATTCACCAACTGCGAAAAAACTCATTCAAAAAGGTGACAAACCCTGACAAAAACGCCCGCAAAAAACAATAAAAAATTCTTATTTTTCAAAGCGTTAGTTTAACTCCTTTTACCCCGTGACTCCGAATTTCGACAACCAATCAGTTGCAGAACAATAAACAACCAGTAAAGCTACCACCCCACTGGATATCCGGAGCGACCTTCATCATAACTCGTCTCAAAAATGCTTAAAAATGACAAGAAATGCAATTCATCCCCCCTACACAAAAATCCAGGCAAAGTTACAAAATTTTGTTAATTAAATGAGCGTATTTCACAAACTAATTCAGCTATCAACTTGAAAATACTTCTAAATTAAAGTGCAAAATTTTCTATTTCTCTTAGTATAAGTTATAAATATGTAAGCTCAAATTAAGTATTTTTAAGTCCAGATTATGACATGAAAATCACAGCTGCATTAGAAAGCTGAAAAGAATGCAAAAACACCTCTTCTTAAATTCGGGATTTTGCTTGCTTTTGCAAAGTAAAATTAATATTCGCGAAATGGCAGAAAACCCTTGAAAATTTAGGAAAGCAATTGAGAAGTACGTTTGGCGATGAAATAACTATCCTAGCACTATTGTCTACACTTAGTTTACACTGCCTCTTCCCCCACCGCTAGAGAAAAATCTAGCCTGATTACTTTAAGCCGATTATTTTGCATGAAAATGGTAGATTATCATTTATTTTTTCCTTTATATTTTATTCTTTTATGTTTTGTATGAGACTTTGGTGTGAAAGAAGCCTTTTGCTTTACAGTGCAACATCAACAGCAATATAGCGTTCTTTGTTTCTTCTTCAAACTCTCATGAGTGTCGATATATAAGGAATTATCACATTTTTTCCTGTGTGCTGGCATAGTGTAAGTGGTCGGTACGTCCGTCTGAAACACTGGAGAATGCATGGTTGCAATTTCGGCGCGGACAGGATTGATTATTTTATGCTTCCTAATCCTGAAAGCTTATTAAATTTCTGCAATGGTTCCCGAACTGAAATGTATGGAGGGGACGATAGTTGGTCGTCAATATAATTCAGTTATTTCGTCTGCGTTCCTTCACAGTCACTCGGGGGAGGAGAACATAAGGAATTATCCACATTTCCAAACCTCGTACATGCTTTTGTGGAGTAATTACCAGGCACAGGCGGACCCGTGATTCGAATCTCGGCGAGCACACATTGATTCACATTTCTCATTTCGAAAGCCTAAAGCATCTCTACAAGTTGTGTGACAAAAAATAATCTTAAAAATAAATAGGTAAGTAAGTATATTAGAAGAATATCGTCTTTATAAGGTTAAATAAGGGGTTTCAGAAATGACACAATGTAACATAAATTTGTGAAAACTTTGATGAACGATATTTTTTGTCCTTAAATATCTAAACTTTTCGGTAAACTTAAATTTTCTGAAAAAAATTATCGATACACGTTATCTGAGATAATCGGGTTTCTGAGGCAATTATTTACTCCTAACAGACACTTCTGTCATGAAAGACGAATGCTTCTGTTTTCTTCTCCAGAATAATAAATAGCAACTAAAATTCATCCATTATTTAATGGATGAACGCTAGCTTAGTTGGATTATTTCAGTGAATGAAAGTTGTTCCAGTTTCCCTTTTCTAAGAAGTGCATACGTAATAGGGAATTAACAAGAGATACGCGTGTCAAATAATATGCGAGAGAAATATTTTAAAAATCTTTTGAAGATTTAGTCGGATTTATAGCTGTGACCACACTTTAATTTTCTTATTAAATTGGTTAATATCAAAGATATTTTGCGAATTATGCATCGTTTATTGGCGAAACCTTAACAACGTATATTATTCTGTTTTACAGAAGCAATATCCGACACTGAAAAAAAACAAGACATTCAATAATTGCAAATTAATTTTTTATGCAAATTTATTGCTATCCAGTTTACCTTCGAAAGTCCTCTATAAAGCCTCAATAGGGATTAGTACACCTCAACAGGGATAATATACCTATATTAGTATTTCGAAAGTGGGGAATTCAATTGTATCATCTCCAAGATTCGAGCTGTGGGACTTTCGCCGTTCTTTTGATATTGCTAGGAGTTCTACGATCTGAGTGCTTAGTATCCGTCAGATTTCAATTCGGGCTACTCTGCAGAGACATATTAAATTTTTGGAAACTAGAGAATGTGAAAAATCCAGTTACAATAAAATCTATATTAGTTAAATAGTGCGAAGTAATACTTTTGTTTTGGGTATTTTTACTCAGTTTGCTTTATGTCATTTTCAAAGGTTCGTTTGTACATAAATATTTAAAGACAGAGACGCTTTTTGCAATAAATTAACATATGAAACATTTATTACCGCAATGAAGTAAGAAAATAGTCGTTTGAACAAGCAATGACAAATTGCTTGAACAAGTAGTGCTGAAAATCAAATTAAATACAAATTATTAATGCAAGGCATACTTCAAGTAATTCCAGTTTCAAAACTGAAGTGTGTAAGATATTTCTGCCGTATTCTTAGCATGCATTCGTGGCGTAATGGTCAGCACGCTCGATGCATATTCGAGAGGTCCGTATTTCGGGTCCTGGCGAGGGCATTGCTCAATTTTCATCTCTCCTGCTTTCGAAAAAGAACCTAATGTCTCTACAGTGGCGCCCGAACTAAAAAAGGTGGGGGATGATGATTCTTCACCACCAGGTTTTGGCGATTGGGTCTCCTAACTTTAGTCGCATTTTAAAAGGAGGAGTATATAAGCTATTTATCCCGCACTCTTAGCGTGCCTTCGTAGCGTAATGGCAGTGGCGGCTCTTAATAAGCACTGTGGAACTGCAGCACCCCCTGTTTCCACTTATTATTATTTTTAATATTTAATATAATGAGCCCTTTTTTCTTTAATTCTTTCTTTATACTTCTACAATATATAATCCTTAAACTTAATGTCAGTAGCCATCCTCCAGTTTATGAAAAAGGTACGAAAGAAAGTTTTTGTATGGAACTGCGCTTCACAAGGCTGTTCGGCGCAAGCACGCACAGAAAGCAGCACTCGAGCCAGGAAGATAAAACAGCACTGTCACTCTTACAGTGCCGAAATTCTGGAAACGTGATTACTTCTTACTCCGCGCGTGTGGTATTTGGCTGTTCTGCGCATGCGCTCTTAGGAAGCAGCGTACGAGGCTGAGAGGGAGAGAGCACTGTCGCTTTTACAGTGCCGAATCTGGAGTATCGTTGGGAGCTGGTTCTTTTTTTTTACTCCGCGTGTGCTGTGTTTAAAAATCATACACCATATTCTTGGTTAGATTATTTTTCAGCTATTCTATTTGATTCATTTTTTTTCGGTTCTTTTATTTTACAGAAAACTTTAACCATGTCCTTGCATCCTGAAGTAGTAAATTCTGTGACTGTAAGTGAACGTCAAGAGCTTTCGTTTTCATGCGCTTGCAATGCTTTCAATATAGAAAAATTTCCCCAGTTGTCATCCAGAGATCGAGGAGAAAATGATTGATCTCTTCGCGCAACTTAAAACAAGAAGAATGGATTTCATTTTTAAATGAATAGGTAAAGCTTGAACTGTAATAATTTAAGTTAAAGTAATTAAGGAATGTTTAATTTTTCTTTTGTAAAATTTCATGGAAGTTTCAAAATAAATTTTCTTTTTATACATGTTTGTTTCCCTTTACACGGGTTTAAAACAAAGATTAAATTTTTTTTGGAACAGCACCCCCACTAATTTTAGCTACGAGCCGCCACTGCGTAATGGTCAGCACACTCGACACGTATTCCAGAGGTTCGAGTCCCGGCGAGGG
This sequence comes from Stegodyphus mimosarum, assembly GCA_000611955.2. NCBI lineage: Eukaryota > Metazoa > Arthropoda > Arachnida > Araneae > Eresidae > Stegodyphus > Stegodyphus mimosarum. The sequence continues at coordinate 100,965 of KK113955.1, forward strand.
CGCTGCACATTTGTCTCTTCTCTTGCTTCAAAAATACCTAATGTCTCTACGAGAATTTGCTCAATATATAGCAATCAGATGAATTTACAGGGACAAGGAATTACCAAAATTCGGCAGTTGATTTACTTGAAAATATTAATGGCGACCGTATCATTTTAAGTAGATTATAATCATTCACCTCTCTCGACGATTTTCCATTTCAGTATACATGTCAACCTGAATTTTTTTCTCTTAGTTGCTACCTAAAAGAGAAATGCGAAAGATCTGCCGGCCAACATGCCACTTCCAATTCGATAAACGTCTTGCGATATTTAGAGGTATTAAGGCTTGCGAAGCAAGAAATATGGAAAACAAACTATGACATTTATAAGAAGGCCTTCACACTAAAAAACATGGCGATGCTGTCATTAGAATGTCATTTAGAAATGCGTATTTTTAAAATTCTGGTCAGAAAAATGATTTCAATAGACTTGTGAGATTTATCCTAATTTTATTAACAGTTATTTTAAGTTATGCAACTTTTTTATCTATTCTAATTTCAGCTTACAATTTCCTACCAGAATGTAATTTCAGAAACGCAGTTAATGCAAATGGTAAAAGTACTATTTAAGTCGATATTTCGCTGACTTCGGGAGAGAGAGTCTGATTTTCCTGACTAACGCGCGTTTGCCTATTGGCTACGTTCTCTCTTAGCTTCTACGTTTGGCCATACTTTAGATCCTTGCTTGGCTTCGCTTATTTAATTAGTATTTTGTCTCTCTTAGCTACTACGCTCGGCCATACTTTAGGCACTTGCTTGGCTTCGCCGATTTAATTAGTATTTAGAGGCCAACTACTTAGAAACCTGACAGCTTCGGCTATATCTTTCAGATAGCTTTAGTTAAGCTTAGTTTAGTTTGAATTCATAATTATTGAAGTTCAAGCTTAAGTGTAGGCTTTATGTATACGCCGAGTTAGAAGTTGACTGTATGTATTCTGAGAAATAAAAGGTAGTTAACCCGTCTTACGTCTTACGTGCTTGTTCACACACTTAAAGCGATTATTCGCTTGTTAGTGTTGGTGGGGTTGAAATTAATATGTAAATTAATAAGTAATTGAACATTGGAATTAAATAAGTAAAACCCCACAGACTCTTTAATTAAAATAAACTGAAATTATAAAATTAAATGCAAAATATTTTACTGTAAATAATTACTTTTTACATGTGAATTATTTTAATCTCTTAGGCTTTCCAGGAGGTACGCTTCTTTTCTTTTTAGGAGACATTTTAATTAGTTTTATTTATAAACGCAATTGAAAGAACCCACGAGCGAGCAAGTAGTAATTTATAATGGTTGAAATACGGACTGTGTACAGACATTAGGTTATTTCGAAGCAGGAGGCATGAAAAATGAGCAACGTCTTCGCCGGGAATCGAACCACGGACCTCTCGGTTACGCTTTGAGCATGCTGACCACTACACCACGAAGGCATACGAAGAAGGTGGGAGAAATACCTTATATACTCTCCCTTTTAAAGGGCGACTGGGGTTTGGGGGGACCCAATTGCCAAATCCCGGTGGTGGGGAATCCTCATCCACCACCATTTTTGTTCGGGCGCCAGTTGTACAGTAGGTTATTTTGAAGCAGAAAGCATGAAAAATGAGCAACGTCTTCGTCGGGACTCGAACCACAGACCCCTCGGTTACGCGTCGAGCGTGCTGACCACTACACCACGAAGGCATGCGAGGAAGGCAGGAGAAATACCTTACAACTTTAGAACAAAAGTCCTATAAAGCCATACAGGGTGATCATGAAAAAGCGTTCCCGATATATGAGCCCCTGACAACCTATCTGCTAAATTAATCGAAATCGAATTTGAGATACTGTTATTTAAAAGTATGCGTTCGAGAGTATGATGATTTAAAACAGCAAAACTCTCACGGTTACAGTGAAAAAATTTCGAAATTTTCAGCTTTCAACAAGAGAGGAGCTTCACTTTTCTGTCTTGTGTTTTCATTGGTCCTTAAATGATGCACTTCATCACTCCCTGCTGCACGTGTATCGTTTCAACGCCATTTATGGTTTTTCATTGCCCTTATCAGTGCAGAAATAGAAAATACGTGCAGAAAAAAGTGGGTGTTGCCGTTCGAAATGTGTTCACTATAACTGTAACCGGGAGAGCTAATAGTCAGAGTGTTCAATCATCACAGTCTGGAGAGCATACCTTCAAATATCAGTGCTTCAAATTTCATTTCGATTGGTTGAGCGGATAGGCCTCTAGGGGTTCATATATTGGGGACTTTTTTATGACAAGTTTAGTACTTTTCTACTACTGGAATTTTAAACATGTAATAAGTTATCGCTATGTATTAGATAGTACAGACAAAGCCTTCCGCATGTTTTATAAGAATCTTTCAATTTAAACAACATAAGGGCAGGACTTGTGCTCTTTGTGCTGCAAATAATCACAGCTTATGGTGATGTAAATAAATAACAACGTTTATATAAGTTTAAACTTTGATCAGTAATCTAACATTATACAATAAAATTCAAGCTATAAGCTGGCTGAATAAGTTATCGGCGAGTCAGATTTACGTACTGAGACCAAGACACTGTAAAAGCCGATAGTTATAACTATATGGAAGTAACAGAATTTAAGCATACTACGCTGGTAATAGTAGCTCTATTCCTCAAAATCCAAAATCTTCAGCTTGAATGTACAACAAACCAATTTGCATGCTGGTGAGGAATACGGAAAAAAGTTAAAGACGCAAATCATAATAATCGGTTAGTTTAATATAAGAATCTTATAGACTTAATTTAAACATTAATTTTGTAATGAGATATTAACCTAACAAATAATATGCATGAATACAATATTTAAAAAGCATTTATTCTTTGAGTGCCTCCATTAACACCAAAAACAATAAATGAATTGCTCTCTGCAATTAATAGGTTAGGTTATTCAATTATGGCAAAGTACACGAGGGCTATCTGCCTAAAGGGAGGGATGCCTTCGTGGAGGACTTTTTAAGGGAAACTGGCTCGTATACACATTACACATGGGGAAAACCACGAAAGCGCCCATGCAGCCAACCCGTTCGCGGGATTCGAGCCTCGGACCGAACTACCAGTGTTCAGCGTCTTTACCGCTCGGCCGCTGGTGGGCTCTCTGCAATTAATAAAGAAGAGTTTAATATGCTTAAAAATATTACACAAATCAAAATGCAATACATATGAATAAAATATTTAATAGCATATGAATATTTAATGGCATAAATATTTAATAGCATTTAATTAAAATTTTTTTTAACATCACTACTTAAGATCGTATGTAAATATAAGTACGTATTTTTTGTTTCAGTTTTTAAGGTTAATTATAGATTACCATGATAATTTCATACTGCGCAAAAGAAATTTTAAAACTATGCATAGTAACTTCTTAAAAGCATTAAAACCTGCTGTTCGTTAAAAAGCATGCACGTGGTACAAATATTTTCCGATTTATGAGGATATATTTTTTATCCCCAGCCTTAAAATTAAACAATAGAAATATACTTAAATGTTTTGATAAAAAACTAAAATTCAAACTTTGTTCAAACATATTCATACTGTGTTAAGGGAACTTGACAAATATACATGATAGTTTACTTTATAAACAGCGCAAATTATGCAATGTTTGCGCTTACAAATGCTACAAGAAAAATAATAAAACTACGTATTATAATTAGCAGATTAAAAATACTCAATGCTTTAAAAACTTTTTCTTTTATTTTGAGATCATCTGAAACAGTAAATGTTTGCATAATAACTTAAGCACATATTTGCAAATCTAGTGTTTCCAGGACAACACTGAAGAAATCACAATTGCAAAACTGGCAGATTTTCTTATTAGATAGTCTATTATTAGTAATATACATTTTAAAAATGGGATAAGAACTAAATTTTGATTTTTATATTTTCGAGAACAAATTCCATATTTTTAGATATGTCTTATAAAATGAAATAATTAGGAGATATAATATTTAATACTAATGCAGACTCTTTCTTAAAACTTCCTTTTTCTGTCATATCTAAATGTATATGCTTATTTTTATTTTCTAATATATAGATAATGGTATATTACTATGGTCACTTGATTTAAACAGCGCATTTTCTAAAATTAATAATCTTTCCTAGCATAAGGCACGCAAGGCTTAAGCATTTCTTAGCATAAGGCTGCATGCATTTAAATAATACATGTAGTTACATGATATGTATATCAAAATTTACATTTCTTTAAATAAAATAAAAGGAAGTCCAGTTTTCATTTATCATGAATTATTTTTCAATCACTAAACATACAAAGTTAAACAATGATAACAGTAGAATATATGTAAGTATATTAAAAAAGTCATAAATTTAAACATACATATTTATAATAAAATAATGATTAAGAAAATGAATACATATGACCGTAATTTTTAAAAGGCCAAATTATGCATTGTACTAGAGGCTAAACTAAATACTAAACTATGTAAGGCTAAACTACGCTGAGCTTGCAAATATTATAAGAAAACTAATGAAACTATAATGTACAATTAATACAATAAAAATTTTTAATAATTAAAATTTCTTTTATTAGCCCTTCATTTGAAGTAGAAAGCTTACTATCTATTAATCATTTAAGCAATTATTTTCAAATTATTTTCAATTTTTTTAGTATTTTCGTGAAAATATTAAAGAAATCACAATTACGATGTTACAGATTTCATTACTAAAGAGCACACTATTATTTATATACATTTTAGAAAACAAAATAAGTAGTAAATGCTGATTTTGACATTTTTGAAAACATTTGTCAGGATCCTTTAACTTTCAAGCATTCCCAAGTCTTGATCAATTCAGCTTTGTCGGTTTGTTATATTCCCTTATGAATGTTATTTGTTAACTCCACTCATGGTAAGGTAAAAATGGCACACTCCTGCATGTTTAACAGTAACAAAATAAGGTATATTTTCATTCTTGAAATACAAATTATCTTTTCACAAAGTTATTTGTTTGTCAAAATTACCTCGAATGCACAACTAATACATTTTAGTTTCAGTTACATAGAAAACAATAAAAAATAGAAGATAAGTGAGAGTCCTCCTTCTTTGTCTCTACTTTCAGATAGAGGTCATAGGCTTAACTGTTCTTCCGGCAAGGCTGTGTTGGTAGCTTTGCCTTACCAAATATGTGCATGACACTTTTATTTTATAAGATTTAGACAGATGCAATAACTGTACATTATAATATTAAATATTAATGAGGAGAGTTTCTTATTGGCATTTATCTCTATTTTCTGCTTTTTTAAAATAATGGATGATTGTCGTAATCATTTTCTTTAATCAGTAAATTGCAAATTTAATTAGATTTCTTTGTAAACTGTAGACTTAAGTTTCAAATACTTCACAAAGTAACCTATTCGGTTTGTTGAAATTTTGTGACTCGTAGGCAAAGATAAAGAGTATTTATAATATCAATCTTGAAAGGCTATTTTTTAAAATTAAAGAAGGGTAAGTAAGTGATCACCATTCAAAAAGTAGAAATTCTAACTCAAAGCATTTGAAAGTGTAGCCGGTAAAGAAATAAAGCCATTCATCCTATGCAATAGTATTGTATTAAGCGTGGCTGAGCTGATTGTTCGGTCTCTTCATGAAATATTTTCTTTACCAAATTGCTTTTTATGCTATCCGTAAGTATGCTAAATTATTTGTACTTTCACGATATGGGCATTGAACATTGAATAAGAAATTATACATTAAATTTATTAGCGTATTTTTCATTTATACACGCTGACCAGTGAATTAGAAACCTTTGAGAATTGCATCTGAATGCGTGCTAGAGATGAAATATGCAAATTGTTTCTATGACGTGGGCTACACGTGGTTAGAATGCTAGAATAAATAAGGTTAAGAGGGCTTTTCAGAATGAATGAAGTAAAATGAAAAAAAGGCAGATTTTTCACTATTTGAAAAAGGGCTTATTGTTAGTGCCCCTTCAGCAGGGGCCTCGACTTCGAAGACAGCAAATCTCATTGGGCTCTCCAAAAGTATCTATATCAAACGTTTTCAAAAGTTGGAATCAGTATTCACAGTCCTTCTCTAGAAACGTAACTGCGGTTCGAGCACAGTTTTCCAAGAAAGTAATCGGGTCGTCTTGAACGAATTGTACGGCAGAACAGGGACAATGCTTACTTCAACTGACACACATCGTCAACCAAAACTCTTCCCAACAAATTTCAGCTCGAACCATGCTCAGAGAATTGCAGAGGATAAGAATGCATAGTCGGGTGCCTGTGAGAAAATCAACTCATTTCTGCCCGACATGCAAGATTTCGATTGCATGTCAGGCAGAAATGAGTGTCGAGAAAGAAGACACTGGACATCTAAGGATCGGCAACGGGGAATGTGGTCGGATGAATCCCGCTACACCGTATTTTGCACTGATGGAAGACGTCGAATTTGGCGAGAACCCGATGAAGCCATGAATCCATCTTGCTTTACTCGCACTGTGCAAGGGTCTAGTGAGAATATCACTTTCATGACACTCCTACCAGACCCTTGCACAGTGCTAGTAGGGCATGCTCTTGTTCTATTACCTTTAAGTTAATATTAACATCTATATTTACTTAAGGATGCCATGATCGTGCAAAAAACACTAACATTGCTGGAGTAATTAAACTAATACTTAATATAACTCTAAATAATGTGAAAGATGTGACATACATGTAAATACAAAATATACGTGTGCCAAGACAAAGCATAGTTAACAAGTCGAATAAAGTGCGTACTAATATTGAACTGAACAAGGTTGAAAGTGTATAATAAGTAATAAACATAGGTGTAGCATAATAATTTATCAGATTTTGTTAAACAAGCGTTGTGAGAAGTTTGCAATTACCCATTCTAAAAGTTAAATTGGTCCAGTGTTCTAACTTTGAGAGTAACTTAACTTTAAATTTAATATTTATGTACAATGAGTTGTAGACTCGAAATATGAAAACAAAGAAATATCGTTTAAAAAAAAATTCCGATTTTGTATCGAAACACCTATGTTAGAACAGCGATCCATATAAAAATGTAATGTATATCCTAAGTCGCTGTTTCGAAACACAAAAGCCATAGATTGGCCTAGCAGAACGGGACATATAGGACTGTCCCAGTTTCTTGTGCACAGTGTACCATATACACAGAACACACATACACATGTATATATGCATACACGCACGAAATCCCACATACATTTCTGAAACTGGTCTAGGTAGCAGAAAAGTACTGAAAAAATTATAAATCTAGTATTAAAACATTAATAGTAGTCATTAATTGAATAGTCATTAATAAATATGACGAATAAAATGAATAATAGTAGTCATTAATTAAGCATGATTGTTCGCTAAAAATATCTCCTTGATTCTACATTTCAGTTCTTTCCGTCTGTTGCTCTGTGTATTAGTTTATTCGAACATCGTTTATTTTTTTCAAGTGTTTATATTTTTAATCTCGCAGTTAGCTGCTTGACTGCGACAGATGTCGATATTTTGAAATTGAGGTATTTTTATATATGGATGATATCATTGTACAATATTATTATTATATTGTGAATGTAATAAAATATGATGATGCAACATTCTGGTAATAAATTTCTTATGAAACATACTAAAGCACCGTATGAAAACTTTAAGACATGAGTGCAATCATAAAAATACTATTTCTTGTAAAAAGTTAATAACGTATATTTTATTCTCAGAAGATTAAAAATAAACAGCGACGTTTCGTAGAATTTCATATATGTTTGATGAATGAGTTTTCGCAACTCTTTTGACATTTTGGTGAACCGCTTTCATTTTCCTTAAAAAAATTAAGAAAAATCTGTCTGCATTTTATTCAGTGTAATTCAGTTTTCCTCCGTGCATTGCTTTTTTAAAATTGGAGGTTATACAAAATGAATTCTTTCATGAAGGCTGAATAGCAGTATTCTTTGTAGCAAAAATGACAGTTAAAATTTATCTTTGGAAGTTTAAAATCATTATAAATTTGCCAGATTATTAATATGCCAATAAGATATGATATGAAATTCATAGCACTTTTATGTGATTCTGTTAGTTGTAGAACTTGCATGACAACAAAGTAAAATTTTAGTATAATATTTTTATGTGAATTTCTGTAAAATTACCTGTTTGTGAGCTAAAATTTGTAAACCTGAATGACCTAGCAAGTAAGCAACAATAAAAGATAATAAAATCACATAAATGCCCACAAAATTCACAAAACTAAATAAAACCGCAAGGAACTACCGGATCTCACACTGAATGCTCGCGTGATGTAAATGGTTATCTCCTTTAGCTGGCAAATAGAAGATACGTGGTTTCAATCCTAACGAGCGCAAAGTAGATTTTTCATATTTTTTGCTAGTGTCAATGGAAACAGTAAATGGCACACCATGAGCTTGGAAATACAGCAGAAATTGAAGTATTTTATTTAGTGAGTCTTCCTCACTAATAATGTGAATGGATGCAACGATATACACGTGAAAATGTAAATAATAAAGCTTAGCGAAAAGGAAAATGCAGCAATGAAAGAAACATAAAGTAATAAACTACATGATAACAAAAGAAATATAAATCAGATATCTTTTATAATTTAAATCCCATAAGAAGGAAAACTTCAGCGTCTAATGATAAAATGTATATTATAAAAGAGCTTTCAAAATTGAGGGCTATGAGAAAAGCGGTAATTGAAAATGGATATGTGTAGTCGGCAGGGGAGATCACGTTCTAAAATGTGACATTTATATCAGTGTGTCATTTATTACAATGTGACATTTATGATTTATGCTTTACTAACACTGACGTTTAAAATTAATTTCTATATTATGTTCTTTGGCTCTTTACGAATATTCATTACGAGATTTATGCATGGTTTCGTTACGTCATTTATTATGGTTTGCTACCAAATCTATGCAACTTAAATGGCAAGAAGCGCAGTTTAAAAAAAGGAAGTAATCTTAACCATAAGCCAAATGGAGCACGGTTCTGAGATGCGTTCACTGTGCTTATGGAAATCGCTTGCAAAGATGCGAAAAAGCTACATAACAGATTTTTTTTGCTCGATATGTGTTAAGAACACTAGGCTTCCACGCTGAACTCGTGTTCTGTAAATTTGAATTAAGCTATTTTTATAATAAAATCGTAATCTTATAGTAAAGGCAAGCGAATCTTTCGTTGTAAAATTTGATAAGATCTAAATTTTAACTTGTTTTCATGTTAGTTTTGTAACATCTGCAAAGTAATGAGTAATAACGTTTATGTTACATTTTACGTTTATGCTTTATACTGTAGTACATATAATTTAAGGAGCAAATGAGGCAAAACTTCCCAAGAAATGTTTTTAATGACATAGTGGCCACTGTATTTTTGATACTTGGGGCTTACACATTAAGAAAATGGATTTCGTTTCAGATGTTTCACCTCGAAATGTGCAACCTGACATAGAAATGTTAAGTCTGCCCTTCTAACATTCAGTGATTCAAGAATTTAAGTTAGTATGACATGACATGTCATGTTTATTCCAAACAGAAGTTGTATAACGAAGTCTCGTGTAATGATATGCTGACAGGGATGAGATATAACTGAGTTCAAGACCATCATGTAAGATATATTTGTATACATTCATCTCAAAATCTACATTATCTTTATGACATAAACTTTAATTTTGGATAATTGCGAGGCAATTTTTATAGCTTTAGACAGTCTGTCTCCCGGCAAGCACGCGGCAAGAATATTTAGAGATTGTCTCGGATACACTGTAAAGTACTGAGAGTTAGTAGCTGGGAGAGATGGCCAGAGGTTTGAATATGAAAAAGTCTTTTTAAAATGTTAAATCTTTACAAATGTTAAAAGTTTACATAATTTAAACGTACGGATGTAGATACAGATTTCTCCAAAATATGGTGAGATTTAATGAAGTCTGTACGAAGTATGCATGATATGAAATGGGCAAAATGTGTTCTTATTTAATCAGCTAGTCAAAGATAAATTATGTATCCTTCAATCTGGAGAAGGAGCATGACTTTTCTCACAATGTTATCAAGTTACAGAAATTTGACAACGTACCGGAATTTCTTAAAATATGTCTTCTTCTCCAATCAAATATGTTCTATGCAGATGATTCCTTAAATCGAAACAGTTACCGAATATAAGCTCTGAAAGCACGCTCGTAAGAGATGAACAGATTCAAAGTTCTTATCAGACTTGTAAAAAAAGGTCCAAAGGGCCGTTTTTTAACGCTTTGCGTGTTACATTTACTTATTAAATATCATGTCCTTCGAACTTAAACCACATAAAATTCAATTCAGCAGAAATCAGGAAATATTTAAAAAAACATATAGTTTGTATTTCCAACAGATAATTTTGCGCGCTGGAGATAAAATATTTTTTTCTGTACAGTGTGGCCCCTACTCGCTTTGAAATCGTTGAGTTTGTTAATCAAAAACTCTTTAAAGTTTTACAAGATGTGAAATATATAACAAAACAAATTCGAAATTCATAATTCGAGGAGCTCATATTTGGATGGAGGATTACCTTATTCAAAATTTGATTGCTCTGGATACCGTAGTTTCTTCACAACGCGAGAAATATCCTTACATTTATTATGCACATCCTCCTTTATTTAATTTCTTTTAAAATATTACAGGGAGATATTATTTGGTTGTAACAATTTGAAAAGTGATTCAACCTTTTACACTGATTCAACGCAAAATCCCGTTTAGAGACTAATAGCCCTTCTGAACTAACGCTTCTTTGCTCTGAAAAAACGGTTCCGTATATCGAAATTAAAGATTAAGGTGATGATGATTGCAGTTTTTGATTACAAAGGACTTAGTCACCATAAATGTGATTTCGAATCAATCAATTAATCAGTATTTTTGCAAAGAGGTGCTTTTCCATTAAGAAACGGTAAAAGTTAGGAAAGAGCATTTTAATTCCTGAGCAATGGCCTTCTTTTAGACGATAATTCTAGGCCCTAGACAAAGTGCAGTACAGACAGTGTCGAACAACAGTATCTTGCTATGCATTAAATTGCAGAGATATATCACTCACCATTTTCAGCTTCGTTTAATTCCAAAGCCTATAATCAGTGTACTGACGGCCTGAGGAAGCGATTAAAAATGGTATAAGTTCCTCTTGAGATTATTTTGAAGGAAATAAATTTATCTGAAGATTAGCAATATTTTTCTTTTCTATCAGAAATTCCGTAAAATAATTTGCTTATTTTCTCACCTAACTAACTATTTATTCGGAAACTTATAAGCGATCTGAATTTGATTAGTGTTAATGTATAGCTTCTGGTGATTTAACCTTTTCAGTCTGAATATATTATACGCTTATAAATCTGGAATATTCCAAGTAAATATTTACTTTAATAAATTCGCTTCCTGAATTTAGAAGTTAAACTACATTAAGATATATAAATGCTTGCAAGTAATGCTTCTCGAGATATATAAACGTTTAATTTGAGTTTGTAACTACTATCAAAATGAAATCTTTGCAGTATGAAGATTATTATAGATGATGCTGTGATTCTGTTCATAGTGGGGAAACGAAGATTGCTTAGTTAAATTTTAGTTTTTGTTTAGAAATTTGAATTTGTTTAATTTGAATTAATTTTCGAGGAAACGAACTAGCTCTGTTTTAAATAGCTTATGATTACGTCAAGTCAGATCAGAAGTTTTATAATTTCTTTACACATTTCTTAAGTTAGAATTTTAAGAACTGTTTTTCATAAACAATATAAAGAACACCGGAAAGATTTTCAAATAATATGCTTTTGATGAGAAATAACGGAACCCATGAATAATGATATATAGCTTCTACTACATTTCTGTCCAAAAATTAGAGAAAAATATGTTTTAAGTGAAAATTGTTGACGCAGCTAATATCGAAGCAAAATACTTTCTAGCTAATAAAAAGGTTTTCTGCATTTTGTAGTTCTTTAAGCCCTACATTTCTGAAAAAGTATAAACTATCATCTGACAAAAGACGATAAAATATTTTTAAATGTATCCAAAACTAATTAATTAAATTTAATGGGGAATATTTGCTCCCCTATCATTAGAACAAGCTTGAGGCCTCATCTCTATTCTCAATCAGTTTCTTAGCCTCTTCAGTAGAGAATAAAGGCGAAGTTTATCTTAACTCTCACTTCAGCTCATGCAGTTCATGGGTTGGGGATTCATGATTCATGGGTTTTGAACAGAATAGCTACTTGTCTTCCTAGACAGTATCCTATAAATATTTAGCTTGATTACAGTTGTATAATCGAGCAACGTATATCCTTGATGGAGCTCCATGATCTTCAAGGTGACGCTTGACCACATCTCCTCCATTCAGCCTGACATTATTAGCCATTAAGACTGAATAACCTCTCTATGCAGTAAATGATCTCATCGGATGATCAAGGACTTAATCCTGATACATCGAAATATTCAGAGATTCACGAAACCAACACATGAAAATCAATGCGATTCTTAACCAAACCAAAACATTGGTCTCTGTCTACAAATGCGCTTTTCAAGGATGTGGACTAGTTGCACAGCTGCACAGTGCTCAAATCTCTCCAAATCGCGAGACAAAAAAGAGCCACAGTAAAGGGTATACTTGGATATTTGTGAATACTACAAAGTTGTATTATTATTTGCTCGTTATGATGTATTTCTGGCCGAGACTTATCGAACTAGCTTAAATAAACGAACTAATGCAACACAAACAGAATGTCTTCTGGAAACCTGTCTTTGCGAGCGAAAATGTTTTCTCAGAATTGAAATAGAAGTCTTCTTATTGCTACTACTCCATTTTCAATGACCTCAGACGAAGTTACACTTAAGATAAAAAATGACGATTTTAAGGGGTTTGTAACACGTAAAAGCCCTGAGATTGCTTTTTAGAAAATGTAGAAATATGAATAACCTGATGTCACAGCTTGTCGATGGTGCTGTGTTACTACCTTTTAATTCAGCCTTTTCAAGGTCATATTATCTGCTCATTATCTTAGTAAATGAGAAATATATATTTCTAAAATATCCGTGTACAACAACTCAGACTCAAAGTTTCAATGCCAGTTAAAAGGTTGTAGAGTCAATAGGCTATTTTCAATCACGAGGCATGAAAAATGGGCAAAGCTCCCGTCGGGACTCGAAACCTGAACCTCTCAAATACCATTGTGTATGCTTCAAATTACACCACAAAGGCATGCGGAAAGGTGGAAGAAAACGCATTATAAGGTTTTAGAATTCAAAGTATTTATATTGGTGAATATCATCGAAAGTGCACTTTATTTGTTAAATTTACAGTTTTTAAGAAAGAAAGCTTTGAGGAAATTACGTAACTGCTATTTTTTTTAATGTTTTGAGATTTTTATATTTTTCAAAGCTTCGAAAAATATAAAAATCTCAAAATATTTAAAAATTTATTTTATGATTTTATATCTCTATAATGCATATATCATTATCATTATCATTATCTGAAGCAATTCATACCACCATTTCATTATTTTACCCCTTGCCTTGATTTTATAAGTGTGCTGTTGTATTTAAACCTTATTCTCCATCTAATATATGTACAATAGCTTGCACGTCAAAGGATAAATCATATGTTTGGCGCATATAGCCTTTAGAGCTTTACGCCAGAAATCCACTACCACCGCCACCAACTAAGCACCATACAAGCCTTCTAACTAAATTCTAGTTTAACGCCTAAGCAATTTTATGTTCACAGCCTTTTTGTTTATCCTTCGTATATGTAAATTAATCTTCCATAAATTAAAGCTAAACATTGTATACTTAAAACAAAGCTCTAAAAATATCAATGTCAGATTAGTTAAAAAATTGCGTGGTATTATTTCATCGCATATAAAAGCAACATAGAGAACTCTGCACTTATTTATAAAGGAAACGTAATTTTCAATACGTATTTCTGCATTTATTTGATTAGATTACCCGCGTTTGTGAAAACATTTCTCTCAAATTATAAATACTTTCTATTTTAAACATACAGTAACATACAGACAGTTACATGAAGTGCTAACATATAATGAAATATGTTATACTGCATACAAAACGTTATTTTTTATCCAAGTACATAATTCACAGAGTTATAAATGTTTTATTAACTAAATAAATTGCGTAAATTTTCATCAGAATTATTAGTCAGTTGCACTAAATAATATAGTATCAAAAATTTACAAAGCAATAATAGTAGAATTTATAAAAAATTAGCGAATTTCTTTATAATGTTTTTAAAAATCTTTCTTAGTTTGTTTTCGTTTTTTAATTGCATTGGAACGTATATGCGTTCAAACATTTTAATCCTTACCCCGCGTTCGTATTTCACATTCGATTTTGTTTTATCATTTATTGCTATTTCTTTTTATATTTCTGGTTTCCTATTAATTTCATGAATTCTGTCTTTGTAATTACTTGTTAATGCAATCTTAAGACTAGCAGGCATAATACTTTGAATAAGTACAAGTAATAGGCACTAACAGGAAGATTGGCTTTTAAACGGAAAACAAGAGCATGTATTCTGCTTTCGAGTTTCTCTCCTTCCTCGCATGTGTAATATTGTCAGGACTGAGTGTTCTGTGCATGTTCTTTGCAAACATGGTGAAGTACTTACAAGGGTTCTTCTTCTCAAGTCCTGAACTGGAACAGGGAGCTGAAAGAATGTTGGCTTTGTTCTGATGTAGATACTGTATTGGCGAATAACTGCACTTGAAAGGGATTTGAAATCCTCTTTTATTAAATCACTATTAAATACAAACTTCCCAACTCGGGAGAGATACAGAAAGTAAAAGACCGCACTTGGGCCTAACTTAATCAAATAAATTTAATACTAAACCTAAAATGTAATTAAACTTTGCTTCGCAGAGCAAATCGCGGAGTTTGGCCTCTCACTAAATGGTGCGTAGCAAGAAATACTAATACTAGCGCACTTCAATTTATTTCAATATGCAATCACGTAGTAAGCACTATGGCTTATAATTTTAGCTGCTAGCTGGTCAGACGAACGTCGAGCAGAATGACCGTGATCTGAGACTAAAGCTCTCTCACACTGAGAGGTTTCTACCTCTGGTTTAAATAGCACTTGGCTGTAGTTCAAAATTAGCATAAGCTGAAAACGCGCGCTTCTTCCGACGGGAAGTTGAAACAGAGAAGAGATAGAAAGATTTAAATTAAAATAAAACTTGGTTAGTTTAACTAAAACCTTACAATATCGGCTACTGAAAATATACAAAGTGATCCAAAAGGTAACAAAAAAAGGGGGGAGAGGGGAAATATTTAATTATTCAAAAAGTATAAACAGTAAGACAGGATTTTCACAGAAATGCACAGAAAGACATGGTATGTTTTCAGAATTGAAAGATTTCATTATCAGAATAGTTGAATTTTTCTTTCATTGGTTTCCTTTCAGTTGTGTTAGAAGTTCGTTCTGTAGCGCAGTTCTGTTCATAAGGCAGATAGGACTGCAAATCGTTGATGCAACGGCCGGAATTCATGAGAATAATTGTCAGACGTGACACGAGACTTAATAGAAAATAAGGGCGTTCAGTTGTGGTTCCTGTTATATGATGGATAATAACTTCTTTCAGTTTGACCAGTAACATCTGCCGGCTTCTGTACATCTGTGATTCTATGTAAATACGTAATTATTTCGTTAGCAAAATCTTCGTCATTAAAAAATCCCCATGTCCTTTTGAGCATTTCTTCGGAAAACTCATGGTGTTGCAGTCTACACGTTTCAAACTTTTTTCATTTAAAATGTTTTCTTCCAGTTTTTATTCTACTAAGTATTCCCTATATATACATATGGAATAGATTGAAGAGGTTTGTTGAATAGATAGAATGATGAAACATAGAGGCAAACACAGCCGTATTCGTAAACACAGCATAATTTACTGCTATTACGAAGTGGTGAAAGACGATGCGTAATTTGTTGCGGTACTATTTATAAGCCTGGAAAGCCTTTATTTGAGTCCTGAGCAGGGATAGAACAAAAGATTTCGCATTGCGATTACTGCAGGGATAGCGCAGTTGCCTTGAAGGGGTCGTATTTTAATTAAAAATTTGTAATTGAAAGGTCTATTTCTAATTTGTTCCAATTAAGTTTAATTTGTTAATAAATTCCATCATAATTTTATTTCTTACATATATATGTATGTATACGCACTATGTATGTGTGTATGGTGTCTACACACCTTGTCCAGAAACTCATTACCTAGCGATCATTTTTACAACCGCTTGTTGTAGACATATACTTCTAGCTATAGAAATATTTTAATGATGCAAGTATTCCTGTTGCAGAAATTTTAAATTAAAAAATTTTTTGTGTGAAAATTACGAAATCTAATATTTTACACAGCTACTATAGTTATATTTAGAAAATGCTTTGTTTTTTCATTATTAAGAAAATTAAATGCCACAGATGTACCCGAGTGCGTTATCGGCAGCGATGCCGATTTAAGCTGTAATACTGAGATATGTTTCTAGATATATCAAAGAATCCTCAGTACTATTTGTAAAAATATCTCGTAGACCATAATTCCACGACCTTTACAACGTCCATCCTGTTGAGCATTCGGATATGTTTTGTGATTCGCCCGAGTTCCATTGAGTTGCATTTTTCGGCTTGTTGCATTTCTGTTCCTGCAGGACTGTTCATGCCAGTCGCCTTTCACTTGTTTCGTTAACTAAAAATTTCCAACCAGAACTGTTGTATGTACATGAAGTGTTTTGCTCGACTGACACTCTAATTAAAGATCCAAGAATGTACTACACGAACAAAGCCTAACAAAGTAGACTTTCAAACATTTTGGAATTGAATCTTCTTGCGGTCTCGATCACGACTTTTTCAAAGTTCTCGCATCATTGTTCTCACCCATTTTCATATTAATCTACGCTATACCTATTTAAGTTTAGTATACTTTGTAGAAGCAATTTCTGACTGTTATTTCAATGTAAATCACTGTCATATTTATCCATGTTAGAAACACCCGTTTCTCTAATATTTTGGCTATTCAATGTGTATGCCGCTCTCTCTCGCTATCTATATATGTGCAACATATATATATATATATACATATCTCTCTCTATCTATATATATACAAGGAAACAAAATAAATTATAAACTACACAAAAAATGTGTTTTAAAAAATTTAGTAAATATATTATTCATATATTTAGGTTCCAGAAAAAATCACATGTATGCAACATTTTTTTTTGTGGAATGAATAGTCCCCGTGTTACAGATGTTAAATATGTCTCTACTAATATGGACATGATTCAAATCCAAAGAGTGAGTATAGCGCCCTCGGAAGAAGAAGGGCACCTTAGAATTTTAGAAGGGAATTATGACATCTAACATTGCGGCAAAGGGAAGTAAGAGATAACTGCCATTTTCAAAGTTGTACAGCATTATTTGATTACAAATAATATATGCACTAAAATGCAACAATTACGAATTATAAGACATCTAATATAAATCGATTACCAAGTATGTAAATTTATAACAAAAATTATTACACCGGAATTTCTCTCATATTTCAGGGCATTTTTGATACGCTTTAAAGCGTTATCCGGGTACCTTGCAAATCGCTTTTACGAACAGAGTTGGAATGTTGGAGGCTTATCGCAAGATATATCGCCCAGTGTCAGTCAATAAGCGTGACAATTCCGGTATAGGAAAAAATTATAAGCTGGTTATGGAGCAGGCTAAAAATTATGTTCTTGAGGAGATGGGCCAAACATTATGGCAAAAATTACGTTTAATATATAAGGTACCATCTCCAAGATTAATTAGTTAAGTTTATTGAGTGTTCCTAATAAGCAAATGAATTCCAACTAGAAATAAGACTTTAATGTGTTGTGTGAAGGCAATAACATAATTGTTACAAAATGCCAGAATTATCCACCAGATGAATTTAACATACTATAATATTAAAACAGTTTTACTTACTTGTATAATGCCACTATATTTTACTTATGAACACACACTACGCATACTTTTGTACATTTTGATAATTTTCTTCTGAGCAGCTACTAGTATGAATTTACCAATTTCTTGATTATACTGCATATATATGACTCTCATCTTTACAGCAAAATTACCGCTTATAAGGATAAAAAAAGTGTCTTGACCGTTCTTTATCGCACCTGTTCACAAAGCTGAGCATGTGCACACTAAAGGATCTTATTATCCTCAATAATTAATTATGATGACACAAAAATATGTTGCCAAATTACGTCGAAGGATTTGTTCTTTAAAGCACTTGTAATATTTTCGGCAAGCATAAGGAATTTGCTCGGCATTACAACTGCAGAATTTCACCCGCAGCACATTGTGAACGATAGACGATGCTGGTCGACATGTTGTTAAGAAGACATTATATTTCCACGAAAATAAAGCATTCTTCTTTGCATTGTGGTTATTCGCTGGCAGTTCTGTGAGGTTTTAGTTTTACGCGCACAGGGTAATTTTGTAGAAAAATTAGAATTTGAAGATTTCGGCGACATATTCACTACTTACAAAGTGCAAAAAATAAGTGGCGGCGAGGACGATCTCAGGAGCTTCGTCCTCGGTGGAATAATGCGTTACAAAACCGGTTTGGTCAGACTTTATAATCTCGCACTGGGAGGATTATTTCATCGAAGTCGCATTGTAAAACTTGCTTTTACGCATATGTATACATTATACGATTGCCTGGGATATTACATTACTTTTTTCGGTAAATCGGGCATCATTAATTAGGCAAACAGCGACCATCAGAAGTTTTGTTGTATTTTGGGAGTACTGTAATAACTGAATATCATTATAGAGACAATTAATAAAGATGTACTTCATAGTTTTTTTTAGTTAATAAAGCCTTCAATTTGATAAATCTAAACCTTCAGTTGTTTGTTTAAAAATAGTATATCTTTTGCATTTTACACTTCAGTATAAAGGCAAAGAGAAAAGTAAGTAAATTAACACTTTAACAAGTGTAGAACGTTTATAACAAGCATGGTATAGGTCTCAGATGTGTAGAAATGTTACATATAGGAGAAAATCTTTTATTGCCATTTTTTGCTTCAAAAATACATTCTGTAACTTATTTTTGTTCAACGCTTCTTTCAGGTTAATTGTGTTAATGCATTTTCTCGTTTTCGATTAATGTAAATTATAATAGATGATGCTTTGTCTGATTGATCATTCTTTTTATCTCGTTCCGTTGAGAATTAGATGTGACGACTGCAGGTCTTTTTATTTTTTTCTCCCGCAGGTAATGTTTGTACGGGCCAATTCATCTTGAACAACCTTCAACGAAGGTATCAACTCTTAAGAAGATAGTCCTAAATAACCCAGTCAGAAGCCAAGGTCATTTATTAATTTATTTAATGTTAATAAAAAGATTCATTATGCATTTTATAGTGTTTGCTTTTACGTTTATTGCAAGAGAACAAATTAAAAAAAATCAATCCGTCTTTTTTTGCTTCCTATATCATATCCTTTAAACAAATGCGTGTTTAAGTTATATTCATTGAATAATATAGATATGATTGGTTTTATTTAAGTTTACTTAAAGTTTTATTAAGTTTGTAGCGACATTAGGATTTATTTGGAAGCAGGAGACATGAAAAATGAGCAATGCCCTCGCCGGGACTCGGACCTCTTAAAAGGCGCCGAGTCTGCTGACCGTTACACCACGAAGGCATGCTAAGAAGGCAGGAGAACTACCTTATAATTTTACTAAGTTTACTCAAAATTGATTTTCAAATGAATAAATAACATTTACATCAGTTTTCGTTAATAACTTCACTTTTGATTTATTTACAAAAATACTTCTTTGATTTTCGGAAACTTTAAGTATGAAAAATAAGGAGAGTATTTGTTAAGTATGGAAAATATATACCATCTGCTGCAACTTTCATTTAAAATGTTCCAATGTAGTAAAATATTGGTAATGTAAATTAAGTTCTGTCAGAAGGAAAATGGATTAATTTCTCTCCTGATAATCTGCACATGGATAATAGTCAATAGTAACTAAATATATATGCTTAGAATAGCTGTCTGCTTTAGTTGTAAGTCTGGAACCTCTGATCCAAGAATAGCAATAAAAATTTAATATTTTAGAATTATGCTTTTAAAGTTAGTATACGCTATGAATGACTTAAAATGCAAGACGCTGACTATTTATCGCTATAATATAGTGAAATAACGAAGAATGAAACCTCAAATATCGGTCTTAAAACAGCACTTAAACTGATGATACAGTTAAACAAACGAAAACTGTTTTAAACTTTTCAGAAGAAATTATATACTTTACTTGCATAAATTTTAAAGACATTAATAAATCATTCTCATATAGCAGATACTTTATAGCAAAGTCTTAGACGTTCTTTGGAATAATTTATTTAAAGTGTTGGATTGTTCAATGAATGTTATAATCTTTTAACTAAGCGTAAGAGTGGGAAGAAATTCATTCCACATTAAACTAGTATATATTTAGGCATGCTTAGATTAAGATAAACGATAAATGACGTGCTTAGATGAATGGAGGTTTAAGTAATCATCATGAACACATTAAAGTTAGTTTTGGAAGTTTTAGATTATACCATTATTTTGAAAGTTCTAAGGATTTTTAAACTGCTTTTATTCCTTTTTCCACTGATAGGCTAATACTGGGTTTGTAAATATTAAATTTCATTAGATGGTCATTTTCTTATTTTATTATTCAGAAGTAACGAAACTTCTCTTAAACTCCGTATGTGAGAGAAATATTTGCATATTTAATCTATTACTGTCTAGCGATCGCGCTTGAAGGCTGTAAACTGTTTCAGACCTAATACCCTTTCTTTTAACCCCACACAGCTTATGTTACAGTGTGACTTGCGTTCAAAATTTTGTGATTAAAGTACACATGAAGGTGTATTGTACAGATATCGCTTAAAATTTTCTTAAACTTGCGAATGCTGCTAAAGCTAAAGCTGTTTAAGATTTCCGTTTTCAGAGAAAGAAATATTCATATTTTAACTATCTACACTTATTTACTTAAAATTTAAATTTTTGCACTTATTTACTTAAATTTAACTACTTAAAATTTCATTACTTTTAAGAATATAGTAAAGAAAAGAAAACTGGACTCGTCCAAATGGCAAATGGACCTCGTTCAAGCTCAACTGCTTCAAGACCGACAACTGACAAAGTGTCTAATACTTGAAATAGTAGTTGTTTGTCTTCCGTTTCATTACTGGCAGTTGCACGGGCTGGTTTCCTGACGCTTTCAGCACTTTTACTTGATGTGTAACGTAAATACAGGACAATTTCGCTATGCCTTCCGTCAGGGAAATACGCATTTTAAAGGTAGATCATTTTTTCCAATATTCAAATAATTCAATGAAATTTAAAAAAAAAGAATACATTCTTAACCCATAGGTCACTGGTGGCCTTCATGGGCACTGAAGAGTATAGGTGACATATAGTTTTGACGAATGTAGTCAGGTTGCTATTTAATTTCAATCTGAATATCATCTACCTATTAAACTCTGTGCGCGTCTGTCTGTTTGTTTGCTTGTTCGGGGTTATTATCTTCTCCGGAACGGCGGGGAGTTGCGTTTCAAGAAAGATACCCCAGAATATAAATTTCGTGGGAAGAAGAAACGTATTTCGACCATACGTTTCTTCGTAAGGCTTTAATGAGCCGAGACATAATTTAAAAATTCTGAAAACGCTAATTTTCGCCCTCATTTTATCGGAGTGTCAACTGTCCAGCACGCTGGAGATAAAAATCTGTTTTACTTCGATTAGTGTTGCCACTGCTCGTTTTTAGATCCTAGAGTTTGTTAATAAAAAAATTGTAGTTTAACAAAATATGAAATCAAAATAGCACTGTCAAACATTAAATACATTATTATTATATAAGGTCATGTTCTGACGTTAACAAAAGCACGCAGTTTCATGTGACGTCATTGTATGTCGAATATTTTTCGATAATTTTAATTTTAAACTGTAAGGTTTATCCTTATTTTATAACAGCCATTTTATGCATCTTTCCTATCCCTTCTGGCTTCAGCTTACAATTTCCTACTAGAATGTATTTTTCGGTTAATGCAAATGAGTAAGAGAAGTATTTAAGTGAATGTTTCACTGACTTCATTAGAGAGCCCGAGTTCCGTGACTAGCACACGTTTGAATTTGGCTACGTTTCTCTCTAAGCTAGCCATACTTTAGGCCCTTGTTTGGCTTTGCCGACTTAATTAAGATTTAGGGGCCAACTGCTTAGAATCTTGATAGCTTGGGCTATATCTTTCAGTTAGTTTTAGTTAAGCTTAGTTAAGTTTAATTTCATATTAATTTGAGTTCAAGCCCAACTGGAGGCTTTGTTGTACGCTCCGAGTTAGAAGCTGATTGTGTCATATTTATTCTAAGAAATAAAGGACAGTTAACCCTTCTTGTTTCTTACGTCTCTGTTCACACACTCTAGCGATTATTCGCTTACCAGTTTTTGGGGTTTCAATGATTGAACTGTGAAATAAGAAAGTGAAATCCCACGAAATAAACAGCTGTTGTTGCGCACTTTGTTGTTTCAGATTAAGGTAACTGACGCGATATGTTATTGCAACGTTAATTCTTTTATTGATATTGATAAAAAGTTGCCGCATTACATTAAATTTAAATCGTGATGTAAAACGTATACGTATTAGTTAGAGCGTCTAACGTTTCTATTTTCTGGTTTGGAAACATATAATTACTTACGAATGGATTGACGCTTGGAAAGACCGAAATGACTTTATTATTCATACTGAAATGTTTTTATGCACTTTCTTTTCAGGTGTATATAGAACTCATAAATTTTGCTTTGATCGCAACTAGCGACTATGTATACAATAAATTGAACTGATATTTCATTTTATTTTCAGTTTTTCAGTAAGCAGAACTTATAAATATTGCTTTGGCTGCTTTTCTCAATGTGATGTGTGTAAACACATCATCACATTGAGAAAGATAAAATGGGTCAGAAGAATAGGCAATAAAAACTTTAAGCTAATAGCGGGTATGATTTCCTCCAGCTGAAATGCATGCTTGATAACGGCGACGTAAGGTGGCACTAGTGTCATTGATCGCTTGCTACGTAGTAACGCCCATTCCTGTAGTAATGCATATCCAAGCTCGTAAAGTGTGCCTGGCGACAGACTGCGACCAGCTATTCATTGTCCCAACATGTCCCACATATGCTCTATGGGATTCAGGTTTAGACGCAGAAGAGGTTGTAAAATTTCGTCGTGATATCGGGCGGCTGTTACGGAACCATAAGGAATCACATTCACTACCAGGAATTAGAGGTCGCTATCATCAGGAAGGAACATCAGGAAGCTATCAACGACCGTTGTGGTAATGCTCCGATGTCCAGACCCACATCTTCTGCAGGTGTTTTGATCCCTTTGGTAATGATTCTACTGATGACACTATGATGCACTTTAAACTCTCTTGCAACAGTGGATTTTCTTGCACCAGTTGCACTATCCCGATAGCCCTCGAACGCATTTCATCGTGCAGTTGGTATCTACTGTAACCCTTTCTGCTTTGGCTATCTCGGATCACACGGAAGTATCGCTGCTTACGAGCCTCTTTTTGAGGTATTGTGGTATGATTACGTTTTATGCTAATTTTAGTTGCCTGTTTGCATTCGGAAATGCAACGGAACGAGAGATGTTAACTGCATGTTTACATTCGTACCTTTTCCTTTAGCGTTTCTTTCTTACTTTATGAGCCCGAGTGCATATGGGTTAGCTATAAGTGAATCTCTCAGCTTGTAGATCAATGGAGACTTTGACAAGCAAAGATGAGCAGCAATGACCCACAATCTTGATGGGCATCAATGTGCTTCCATTTAGGTTAATTAAATTTAATTTACTTCCACTTAGTGGTGACCTAAGGTTGACCTCAAATGACGATCAATCTGTAAGTCAGCATGATCAATAACCTCGAAAGTCACCGGTGGGTTCTGATTGCACTACCTAAAGTTACGGAATCATCTCATCCCTATGATCTGCTGGTTGATTTCATTGTGATTCTGAAGCTGTAGATCACTGGTAACCAACAGTGAGAACAGGCAGCCACTACCAGCAACTTTGAAGGAAGCAGATGTTTTTATTTTCTTTTAATTTTAAAACCTTTCTAAATTTACTGCAGTGCACCATACTACTTATTTATGGGTTGGCCCCAAATGATTCTCAACCTATAGGTCACCGATGACTGTGCGTATACTGTAGCGCTTATATTTGAATTTAGTTTAAACATGTGTTTGAATTTATCCCATTGCCTCACACTGGTAAACTACGATTTCAACTTTAACCTGTAGGGTACTGATTAACGAACGAATTCAATGAACATCAGTGGGCTTCGATTTAATTTTTATTTATGTATGTGTTTGTTCCATCTTCTGCTAGTGACATGTGCGTTGACCCCAAGTGACTCGAACGTTCGCATACCACAGCAGATGAATAGATTTGACAAGCCTCATTGTGTTTGGAGCTAACGTTAATTACATGATCTTTTTTAATTTGCCCCACATTTTACACATATGGGTGACCTTCAACCTTAACAGGAGTCGTAGCTTTTGGCTAAATTTTAGCTTAAAATGCTCTCTCAGTGTAGTGTTATCAAAAACTGTGATTTTGTTTTTGAACACAAGTCATTGTCAATCTCTGGGGAGCTTGTGACAATGCCTTTAAAGATTACCATTATTTTCATTGTGTTTTAATGATCTAATTAAAGGACATAATTTTAAATATATGTAATTTATAAGTTATCCAACTGTTATTAAAATACAGCGACGGACGATAACTTTTATTAACATTAGATGCCTTATTTTAATTAATTAAAGGTATTTCTGTTGGCATAGATTCTTTAGCTTATACAGATCTTTGTAAGTGTAAATCCTTGTGTTTCTTATATTGACTTGTGTTTCAGTTTTTGTATGACCAAAGGGCATTATGATTGTCCAGTCGAAGTTCAGTTTATTTGGAAGCATAAAGGAATTACGATCACTAAGCTAGAAACGTTGATTGTGGAAGCACGAAATTGCTTTATCTTACAACAAAATTCATACAAACTCAAACGGCTTCCTCTCAAGTTTAACATTACATATTTTATGGTAACTAAGAACTGCATTCGTATTTCAGGCAAGATATAATCAAACTATGCTCCCAGGCCTTACTTACATTCCTCTAGCATATTCTTGCAGAGTACAGGTTAGAAGCTCGAGTCAGCAACTAGAATATTCTCGATGAGGACAAACTGATCTTTGACGTCTCTAATTCCGCAAGATCAAATAATCTAAAAGTAGCGGAAACTGGACAATAACTCCTCTTTACTTGGACTTGGCTGTAAAGGTATGACATGCTTCCTTCAGTCGCTGCTTAAATGAAAAGGAATGTAAAGAGTTAACAGCTTTTCCTCATGTGTCTTAGTACTGTCATAATAATTAGAAATTACTAAATTAGAAAGTGGATAATCCATGTTTATATCCGAATATGAGACTCAACTGAATTTAACCTTTTCCCACCCTATAAAAGCCTAATCGTCTCCAGAATGTTATTCGAGTTTTTTCTCCTCTATTTCTGTAAAATATTTATAGCTCACACACTAATGAAAATACTTGTCTACAGATCCGTAGTAATCCTTAGAATTTTTGTTTCAGATTGGCGGACAATCAAAAGGGCCGTAACTGACATTGAATCCCAAAGAAGCACTACAAATCACCATTTATTATGATCTAAATGATATGATTCTGTTTTAGTGTCATTATTTTAAATTGATTATTATGGTTTATCTATTTATTTTTAAGTTCCAGAGCTTTAACAGAAGAAATAACTGAATACTTAATTGCAAGAATGAACCGAGCAAGTATTTTAAAACACAACCTTATTTAATTCCCAATACTTTTGAATTAAATTTAACGAGTTCAATGATTTATTCCATTACATACAAGGTCAAGAACAGAAGAACTTAGTTAATGTAAAAGACAGATTAATACTTCAGCTTAATAATAGTAAGGGGCGAAATTAATTACAGAAACCCAGTTTATTGCAGAATAATCGTCTTTCTCTGACGGCTTAAAACAACATTAAATTAATACTCCTCATTTTTAGCTATGTGAAGAATGCATTAATGGAATTTACATTCACAAATTCCTTCACGAAAAGAAGAAAATTGAAAAGCTTAAAGCATTTGATAAGCTAATGCCATACTTTTAATTAGAATAAACAGCATTATTTTTCTTAGAGCCATTTATTTTAATTAAGCGATTTATACATAGACTAAATCACAATTTTGGTTTTAAATCGATTTAAATAATTCTAGTGGTATGCAAATGTCGTTTGGTATACGTGAGTTAAATATCATAATACATCCATTAACTATCAATCACGTTTTAAATAGAAAAGTATTTTTCCTTTCATTAGAGACAAAAAAAAAACATTTTATCAAATAACTGAGATTCTGTAAAAAATTATTTTCTAAATTATTAGTTTACGAAATAGTTAAGTGTTCTCTGAATACTTTTAAAGTTTTGTAATTGTTTAAAGATATCGCAGCTGAAGTGTATTTTTTATTTAATCCCTAAACATATTCCCATATAAATAATATTTAATCCCTAAACATTTTTACATTTAATCCCTAAACCATTCTTCCATTTTACAAACATCACATTTTACACATCCTACAGTTTACAAACCTATCCTTCCTTTTACAAACATTTAATCCCTAAACATTTTTATTTAATCCCTAAACATATTTATATAACATATAAATCCTTAAATATATATCAATGAATTTTTAAAGCCAGCAGGAACAATACTGTTGGGGTCTACGGGTTCGTGGATTTAGAGTAATTGATGATAACATTTATGAAGAATGAAAACACAGTTTATTCGTCAGTATTACACAAGACATTTTCAAAGACACGTTTATACACGTCGAAAACTTACAACAAACACATTGAAGCAATCAGCAACACAGCCTTCAGGCTAAAACGGTGAAGACAGCTTCATGGTAAAGCACAAAGTACAGCTTCCGACTCGATCGATCGCTGTCAAGTTAATCTTTGAACTCAAGACACTCCAACTCTCCCAGGACAGACAGGGTATATGTAGCTTTAACCTACTTTCGAGAATATTCTCGAAACAAACCGCTAAAAGTGTTTTAGAATATTCTTGTAATATGGGATAGCTCTAATTTTGTCTCCAAATATCATCAAATGGGCGATTTCGCGCCATATCTGGCAACTTTGTCTTTCTGTTACTTTCTGGCAAACTTAACTTCGATTTGCGAGGAAGTTATCTCACCGCAGCTGGGCTTTCGCAACAATACTTTTTTTTTTCCATTTTAATGGGTTTTAGCAACACGTTGTTATTATCATAATGATCGTATATGTATTCCCACAAATTATCATTTCTAATAGATATTGTTAAAGTAAAGTAAATTCCTATACAAGCAGAATATATTACACAAAGTGATACACTGAACGCCACTTAATCGTAATTGTTTTACTTGATGTTATATACAGTGGTGAATAGGTATAATAATAATGCACTAAACATTTATGTAAGATTATGATAAACACATTTAATAATGTTAATAATATTCATTCTTTGAAAATAATTACGTACATCAATTGAGTATACCTTATATAATAATACTGCTAACAAATGTGCAACACGAATACTACACAATACTCTATATACGTTAAATATGAATAATTTTAGTGTATTTCAAATATTAAAGTTAATAAATCAAAGTTTATAATATAAAAAAAGGTTTATGAACTTTAAATGACATAAATTGAGATTGATTATCATTAATTAAAAAGACGTGAAGAATTATGACTTACGATGAGATACTTGACTACGAGAGCTACTTGTTTTCAATACAATATTCAGTTATTTTATAGTTACTTGATATCACTTCACCTTTCAAATGATAAATAAGGGCCCAAAATAATTCAGATTTAGACTATTCATGTATGTTGTCACAAAAGCAAGATAACATATAAAATAATAACATCATGCACCAGGACTATGGCAGTATTTCACAGCATTTTAGCTATGATAAAGTCATTATTAGTGGATTATCTTCAAGTTCTATGGAAGATTTCATTTATGAGCTGCGTCTAATGCTTCTGGAAATTATATGGCCCATGTCGTGTCCGTAAACATAATGTTCGGAGGGCGTTGCTCATATAGGATCTTTTAAGGAATTTAACAATTTCATCTGTCGGTTCTTCAGAATGTTTATTATATGATGCGCTTGGATTTGATTCGGAAAGCCCTTAGAAATATCTTTTGTCATCGTCAGACTGAAAAAGAGAAACCTGTACTTGATCGGTCCCGAAATCAAGTGGCTACTAAAAATCTGCACCAGGCTAAACAGATTGCTCTTTTGCTTTAAATGGTTTACTAAAGTAAAAAACAAGCAGTTTGTTGCCTTAATGAATTATTCGGTGACTTTTTGCTATTTTTGCCTTTTCTCTTTCTGCCATTTATCAATCCTTTTACAATTTTTGGGCTTATTTGGAGAATTTACTCCAATTTGAAAACTCCAATCCGTAACATTTTGATAACATTAACTGAATTGTTGATCACAGCAAGCGATGTTATTTCTATGTTTTCTTATGCAAACAATAATTTCGATAACAGCATGCGATTGATAA
This sequence comes from Stegodyphus mimosarum, assembly GCA_000611955.2. Taxonomy (NCBI): domain Eukaryota; kingdom Metazoa; phylum Arthropoda; class Arachnida; order Araneae; family Eresidae; genus Stegodyphus; species Stegodyphus mimosarum. The sequence continues at coordinate 129,709 of KK113955.1, forward strand.
TATTAACTGCGATCACATTAAGAGCGTCAACGGTAATTAGGGGCCATAAATCTTCGCTTAGAAACAAGGCTATGTTACTATTGCCTTCTCCGAGACTTAAATTTACTTTATAACCGATCATCCTAATCATTTACACCGCAAGAATAGACACAGGAAGAATGAAGAGTAAATGGAAACGGAGTATGAAACTATCTTAGATTGGAGTTAATATCTTCGAGAAATTTGAAGTTCCAAAACACAGAAAGAATCGAAATCCACGGCTCTCAAATTGTATCTCTCTGTTTATTTTAAAAATTTTCCTACGAACTGTATCATTTCATTTGCAATTTTTCCTTGTACTGTCTGGCTGAAGCTAATGTACTGATCTTTCAGTACTGAAAATATTACATTCCAGAATCAACACTTGCTGCAGAAAAACTGGCTTTATTGCTGTCTAGCTTTCAGGCTGCCTGAATAAAGGCGCGTGCAAAGAAACGCTGAAATTTGGAATGAATAAATTAATTATAAACAATTTTATAAACCTAGTTATATCTGATTTTTAACATGACAAAAATTTGAATTTAAAAAAAAAATGAAATTTACGAGATATTTCCCCCGCTTTCTTAGCATGCCGTCTTGGTTGAGTGGTCAGCACGCTCGGCTCGTATTCGAGAGGTCCGTGGTTTAGTCCCGGCGAGGCCATTGCTCATTTTTTATGTCTTCTGCTTTCAAAATACCTAATGACTGTACAGACGTAGATGTAAACCCCTCATGAATACACATAAAAAAACTTAAATGTGAACAGTAGAAGCTGAGCGTAGAAAGTTATTAGAATAATTACAGTTTACATTTGGCTGAACGGCACGGGGACACTTTAAATATGCAGCGAGCAGAAAGTCCTTTAGACAGGTTGATGGTAGGGGAAAAAGAGTGCGAGTTCTCGGATCCCTTCTTCAGGGATGCACTGTATAAAAATTGGGAGTGAAACTGTGAGAAGAACGTTGTGTCACAATGAATCTGAGACACAACAAAGTCATTGTGACACAACGGCCGCTGCTGAAAGCTCTTGCCAACGACAAGAGCAATCTTGCAGTTCTTGCTACAATGAATTTCGTGAGCTTGCTCTTAAGTCACAGCAACAACAATAACGGTTTACCCTGGTTTACAGAAAGCTTTTTCTTGAATAAATTTTCCAGACTTTCAGATATCAATCAAAAATCAGCTGCTATTAGCAATTATTATTATGCATTTTGTTTGGTCATTTAAATGCATTTCTAAAATTATTTCAGTTCAGCATATTATTTATTATGCTGAATCGGTCCTTTGCTTTTAGTGCTCCTTCTGTTCCACTAGAAAATGCAAATTTAATAAATGTAAAAACGAGAGAAACATATAAGTTTAGAAAGAGAATTTGGATAACCTCAACGAAATCTTGGTTTCGTTGAGTGGTGGGGAGTTAATTTCACCTTTACAGTTACGAAGAAAGTGCGTTAGAAATATTAGCCTCGTTTTTAGACTAGAATATATGAATTTGTAAACAAAGGTCTCTTAGTGGCTTAGCAAGGGCACAAACAATAAAGTTTAGTTTGTTATTCTCTATTTCTAAGCTTCAAATTGAAGTAACAATACATCTTTTCTTGTGCACATAAATTAAATAATTTATATTATATTATTCTAAGTTATGAGGGATGAAAAGCCCGTAGATAACCTTTGATATTTATCTAAAGCCTATTCCTAAGCTCTTTTCTAACGCATTTTAGTTATTTAAATTATTAAAAATCTAATTTTTGTTTCATACTGGAGAACTTATATGTAAAGTATTACCTGTGTATTACCTATGTAATCTTACTTGTGCAATTCAGTTCCAAACGAGTACTTTCTAGAGCTTCCGAGACAAAAATTTTGATTTTGACAGCTATGTTCATATTGCCATAAATGCTACTAATATGCATATCACAAACGTCATACGTTCTCATCTTTTTACTATGATTCTTTCAATTATCTAAGATAGTATGAAAAAAGTGAAATGTAAAAGAATGCAATTTTAGTTCTCGATAAAAGGCTAGCGATTGTCTTTAAGGGGAAATCTAACTGAGAGAGAAATATGTAAATATAAAATGTAAAATGACACTATAAGGCAGAATTTTATTGACGTAGATTTTGAATAAAACCTCCATTAGAAAAAAATCTGATTGCAAGAGAATTAAGCAACGCAAAATTTAAAATGAGAAAAAAAACTTGAAGAGAAACGCGCCACCGTGAAAAACGACTCAATAAACATGAGTTAAATCTCTGCTCTGATATGCTTAAAATAGAATTATTATTCAAGTGTTATGACTCTCAATGCTTCCAAAAATCCGAAATCCATTTAATCTTCCTAAATTTCTGCAAATTTCCATGTTCTAAAACACTTTAGTATATTAATCAGCAGTTAAAAAAATACGGAATTTTTAACCAGCTTATCTCAGTATAGGATTATTCTCAGTATCGCAAGAATCGGAAACGCTTTCTCGAGAATCTTCTTTTATCTTGTTTTTAAGAATACAAATCATATGGAATCAATAATGAAATTCTAGTAGGTTCTGAGCTCAGGCAAATCTCCTAATTTCATTCATTGGTTCAGTGAGGTTATGAGTTAAAACGTTAATTTTTTTTGTACTAAGACACAAAAAAGAAAGAAATGTATAATACAACATTTTAATTACAAGTGAACCAAAAGTATCACTTTTCGAAACTGGGAACTGTACCACCTACCATTTCGCGAAAATTCGGAGCGCTTTCCATAGAATTATTTCTATCTTCCTCCTCTGTTCTGAACTATAACACCTGAAGATACTTTGAATTTTGAATTCAAACAGCATCCCATCCTTTTTTTTGATTCAATGAGTAAAATATGATCAGAAATAAAAACAGTCAAATGGGATGTTACTAAAACACCAGGGAAAATTAACGCATTAACATATTGATCAGCAGTTTATTAAAATAACTTTTTCGATCGTACTCTTTTAGCGTCGCATAAACTGGAGCATATTTTAGAGCCTTTACTTCACTCTTTTTCAATAACACAGCTGTAATTTCTGATTCTGAGCTACAATTATTCTTCTGAATTTTTTAATTTACTGAGCAAATAGTATATGACGATCAGGAGATAAATCCGCCAAGTAGGATTTTATTAAAACATTCCAGGAAAGTTCGATCTGCACAAAAAACATTCAAACAGCTAAATAGGAATTTTCTAAATCTCTATCTATATAGATCATAATTCTGAAATTTATTTTCAGCAGACAGTTTCCGAGAAAATAACTAACTGCATTGGCAACTCGTACGAATCTTTAAGCCAAAGAGCTTAATACTCTCGAAATTCCAAAATTTTGCATTACAAACAAAGTTATAAGCGGTTTAAGGATTTCAGTTAAAATCTATCACAAATGGGTTTGTGACGAACAGTTTTCGTAAACTTATAAGTTGTAATTCGGGTAAATCCCTCGTCTCAAATGTATCGTGAAAGTTATTGTAAACCTTGCTTTTTCTTAGCGCAGAGAGAATGTAAAACCTTCTTCCCTGCGGATGAGAAATTTCGTTGAGTATAAATTCAAAACGAATATATTTCCTGCTTCTTCCCAAATGATAATATTTGCAAGTTTGCAAAAGTACTATTTTAAACTCATCTGTAGTTTAGGTTATTTTGAAGCAGGAAGACATGAAAAACATGGAATGCTCTCGCCGGGACTCGAACCTGGATCTCTCGAATACGCGCCAAGTGTACTACCGTTACACCATGAAGGTATGCTAGAAGGAGGAAGAAAATACCTTATACAGTGGCAAATAATAAATCAAATAAACTGGCTGAAAAGGAAACTGAAAAAAAAATGTTCTGCTTACCTTTCGAAACTGCTATCCTGAAAGGTACTCACATTACAGTAGCACACTCGGCGAGTATGCGAGAGGTCCAGGTTCGAACCCCGGCAAGGGCAATCTTATTATTTTACAATCTTATTATTTAGTTCTTCAGGCTCTTCATTTTTCTCACGTGATTCGGAAGTGTGCAATTTTAAAGCAAGAAAAAATTTTCTTTTTATTTACAATTCCTTGCCTTAAGCAAACAAATGTTATACTGAAATATACTATAATTAAATTTGAAACATCCGATTAAAAAGAGCAAGTTAAATTATAATCGAAGAATTTAAGCTTTAAAATTAATTTTCGCTTTGCCTAAATTAGCAAGTTTTCATTGGTGTTTAACTTACATTAATATATTCCTTAACACAACAATATATAAATTTAAAATTAGGTTTTTTGTAGTTTTAAAATATCGAATCTCTTAAATTATGAAATGGGCTTAATCTAATTTTCCCTGTTGCTGTCTGTTTTCCTATGAACCGGGTATAAGAATTTAATACTATTCCTAAATTTATTTAAAACGAAAAAAATTCTCACTGGTAATCATTCTAGATATTGTGATATATTAATGATTGAAAATTGCAACCAATCATTATTTCGCGAAATATTTTGCAATCAATTACAAACAGATAAGCTAAATTTTTAACACGGAATGTAAAAAAAATCATAGCAATAGTTGGGAATTTCAAATTACAGATTTTAATGTTTGCTTCTCATTTCTTTGATCATTCAATATTTACGATTTAATCAGAAATGTTAACTCAGCTGAAATATTTTACAAAACAGGGCAAAAAAAATTAGTGCGAGTACAACGTAAAGTTACTTTCAAGCGCAAACGCAAATTAGAAAACGCATAATTACATATTGAAACATATGTAAATTTGTAAGCATTATTATTTGCTTTTGCGATCATTCTTTTTCGATGTTTTTGAACTAAATGAGCTAATTATCTTCTTTAAACGTCTTATTAGAAGAGAATTACAAAATCTCTTGCCTATTGTTTTCAGAAAGGCTGATTAATTAATGTTGAGCAAGCAGCGCAAAATAGGAAATGTATTTCGTACTTATAATTATATGACAACAATGATAAAAAAATTGATTTGGGCACCGCATGACTTTTTTGTACAGTGTCCAAATTTTTGTACAGTGTGTAATTATTTGTTGCATTTCATTTAAATATATTTCCTTGAATTTCATTAGAGATACATTTCTCATTCAATAAATTCAGTTCTCACTTCACGGCAAGACAAAAATACGTAAAAACTAAAAACATCTTTGTTAAAAATTGAAAAACATAAAAAAACAGAAACCAATAAATACAATAACAACAGTTAGAAAACAATTTTTACAGTTAAAATTAGAGCTTCTATGCAAAAACAAGCAATTAGGCCAGTAGGAAAGAAGGCAGATATATCGATGCACAAAACTGAGTGAAAGTTTACTTTTGGTCTCATTCTGCTCCTACCCAAGAAAAATACACTGAAGTTAGTGCACAAACTGACTGCATTCACTATCCGCAAGTGTTTCAAATGCAAACAAATCGCAGCTTCGTTAGGCTTAGTACCACTTAAACGGCTTTTGAATTGTTGATAATTCTATATATATTGAATGCAGAATTAAGGCATAGAAACCTTAATCGGAATATTAGAAAAATGTAATTCAATCACTTTTAAAGCAAAAAACGTAAAATTTATCAATATATAAGGGAAAAAAACTGAGCTTATCAAGCTGAGTAACAGTGTGAGTATACAACTATACATATTTATGTAATTTCAACAGAGCCGAATGCAACAAAAAAATGAAGTGCCCAACTACATGTTATAGCAGCCCCATACACAAAATTTCAGCTTTCTGAGGCTACTCGGTTTTGAGTTATACGAGAAACATACATATAGACGTACGCACAGACGCCACGAAAAAACTTTCATCCAAATTCATTTTAAATCTATTTTACAATCTATTTTGGGAATAAGAGTCCTTTATTCTGTCCTTAAGTAAAGGTGTTACGCAAAAACATTTGTCAATAGGGTTCAAAATGGATATTATCGTTGAAACATGTTACCTGAAATGTTCTGCGATTACAATACTTCCTTTACTTTGTACAAGGAAGTAAAAGCAGAAACATTAAACATAAATAACCTCAATAATATTTTCTTCGATTCATTCTACTCTTAAATCTATGAATTATTATGTACGCGTAAGCAGTATTTGCAATCTTAAAAACTATTGAACACAGTATGTTCTCAGTTATAACCTTTAACATAGGATAGATAAGCGCAACTGATGCGTGAAGTCATAAAGATTAAGTATGAGAAGCACACTAAAGTTATGGAGCCGTTTGCTATTCAACACGAAAAATCGCTAAATGACATCAGAATAGTCTAGACTTTCTGGAAACCTTCCAAAAAGAAGTGATATTTTTTCAAGGTAATCTGGAAGAACGAAGTATTATTATTATAAAGGTTATAATAATAATAGCTGCTACTGCTGGTATAGTCGTTAAAGACGCTGACTGCTGTAACATATGGATTATTTTAAGCGTATAGTGTCCATGCAGCAAGAGCGTATTTAAAATACAGAGCGAGTCAAAAAAATCCTCTCGAGCAGTTGGTTAGAGGGATTGAGGTGGGAAACCCTCGGAAAGCTCTTCAGCGAGTTCTCCCTCTTAACTGTGGCGGAACTGTACTCAGCTACTGCCACGGGACTATAGTTGTATAACCAATAGTGAAATTTGGTTTCCAAACAACTTCTACCAGTACCCGGGGATATGGGATGTTTCGGCGTTTTTCCCCATGTGTAATATCGATACTAGCTAGTCTTTCTTAAAACGTCTTTCACGAAGGCATATCTTCAGTTAGGCAGATAGCCACTGTGTTCTTTATCATAACTCTCTAACTGCTAAGCTTTATAATATTAACGATAAGACTTAACACGGGGTTATTACATATTTCAATTTCGGCTCCAATGAAAAAAAGTTTAGCATTAGAATTTTTACACATAATTTCTTTAATGTTTTCTTAATATTTGAGATAAGTAATTTTCAATGCTGTGATGAATAAACCTTTATTACCTTTGTCTCAAATGACAAGAACATATCGGAATACTTATTCATTTTTGCTTAAGACTTTCTCTGATTTGAGCTATTTTTTTTTCTTGCAGAGGCATTTTTTCATTGAATTTTCAATGACAAATTTATCATCGAATTTACTGTGAATTAATACTTAGGTATATTTAGTCAGACACAGAGATGATGTATGTATATCTGTATTACATCTTTATTAAATATATGGACTACACGATTATATTTTACTGTTGTAATCAGTCATATCTTCTTTCTGAGACAATGTATCATAAGTTTCTAAAACTAATTTATGATTATAGCACTCTTTATCCTGCTTTTAGAAAGTGACGGTGTTAGGAAATTTACGATTTTTAAGATACTGAATTTATTCTGACAGTTAATGTTTTAACTTCATCAATTATAATAGCAGAATTTTTTAGACTGGAGGAATGTTCTGAATCTATGTTACCATTTTAGTGAAATCATTGTTTCTAAAAACTGGATGAGGAAAAAAGTGCAAAATGCTCCTAGCATTTTCAGAAAATTCATTCATAATAGATAAACGCGCTTTATAAAATGACATCAGAATAGTCTAGTAAATGTAAGTTATTGATACTTCCCACGCGTCTGGTTTCTACGTAAAAACAAGCAATTCGACCAACGGGCAGGAAGACAAAATTGCACAGAACTGAAAGTTAACTTTTAGTGACACTAAATAAAAAGATAGTGAAGTTGATGCACCAAATGGCTTAGTTTACTATTCTGCTAAGAGTTTCATATAAGCAAGTGGTAGCTTCGCTAGGTTTAATACCACTTATAAAAATTTCAGTTGTTTGTAATTTTACAACTATTGCATGCAGATTGACTAAAGACATAAAAACCTTAACCGGAACATGAGAACAACATAACTCAATCACTTTTAAGGTTCAAATGTCGAAAATGCGTAATTTACCAACCTGTAAGAATAAAAAAACTGAGCTCACTGAACCGGGAAGCAGAGTGGATATTTGAATTGGGGTATTGCTTGTTTGAAGAGTTATCGTTTTAAAATTTATGAAATTTATTGCATTTACAGGATTATTTTTAATTTATTACTTACGAATTTAAATTTTTGTCTTTGTGAAAAATTAGTTCTAAATTTCTTACATTATGTGTTTACTATATATAGTTTTGGTGCAGCTGACTGCAACCAGAAGGAAAGATGCACAAGTGTATGTTTTAGGAGTCCCATATACAAAATTTCAACGTTCTGAGGCTACTCGTTTTTAAATATCGATACATATATCTGTATGTACGTAAACACGTATGTTGAAGATTAAAAATCTTCTCTGGCACTTGAAGGGAGCCAGATATTACGGCAACCCTATTAGCTTTTTCAGAATGCCTTTAGACGGCAGCAAGGATGGTTGTCTATGAAATCAGGCATATAATATCGGCGCATATTATGTGAATATTCCAAAATATTTAATTTGAATAGTTGTATATAGTATTTGTAATATAAGTGTAAATAATAAAGATTTGAAAAGACGATGAAGACTCCTCCTCGACCCCGAGATTATATTTACTTCAGTTTCTGGCGCCCAACGTGGGGCTCGAACCCACGACCCCGAGGACTGGTAAGAACGTATAAACGTCGCGAAAAAATTCTTTTCGGAATTCCTTTTAAATACATTTTGCAATCCGTTTCGAAAGAAGGTGCCTTTATTCTGTCTGTACGTACGGATGTTCCCGAAAAACATCATTCAAATGTATTCGAGAGATGTCAAAATGTATATTTTCGTTGAAATATGAAACCTGAAACTTTGTTGCGTTTGCAATCCTTCCTTTACGTCGTACAAGGAAGTAAAAATTGATTATGAGGTCTATATTTAAAAGCAGTAATACTGTTTTATATTACACTTGCATGCGGAAAATAGAAGAATTAAACTTCTGTTTAGTTGCCATTTGCGCATTTCTTATTATTTTTAATTTTCGCAAAGCAAAACAACATGTCCAAAGTATTCTAATAGATATGCACTAATAAACTAGATATCTGTTAATGTTAATAAAATTAATTTACACTATTGCTGATCTTAGACTTTTCGTTTGTTTTAGTGATTATGGCAAAACATAGTAGGGCTATCTGCCTAAGTGGAGAAATGCCTTCTTAGGGGGCTTTCTAAAGGGACTTGTATACACGTTACACATGGGGAAAACTACAAAATGCTCCTGCAGCCAACCTGTTCGCCTGCAATCGAACTCATGTTAGAACTACCAGTGTTATTGTTGCGACTTATCTCACTTGTCTGACATTAACATCAGAACAAGCGCACGAAATTCATCGTGGCAAGGATTGCATGATTGCGCCTGTCGTTGGCAATAGTCTGAAGCACCATATAGGTGACAGTGCGACTTTGGCAAGTTCAGCCTCAAGTTTTGGAGAAGAGCACGCAGGGGGGAAGGGTCTGAGGGTTTCCCTTCCTTCTTCTTCTAACACCAACCTCTGAAAGAATTTTCGGCTCTCGGCATAATAAGAGTGCCCCTATGCCGCACATGCATTATACATTTACAAACATCCATGCCTTCTCCGGGATTCAAACCTGGACCCTTCGGTACATCAGTCAGGTTCGCTAACCACTAGTCCGGTTGGGGGGCAAGAACTACCAGTGTTTAGCTATTATATTGCTCGTCAGCTAGTGGACTAGTCATAGACGTCCTGATCAGTATGTATGCACACACACACACACATATATATGTTTATATATAAATTTATGCATTTTTTATGATAATCTTCAGATATTATCGAAAATCTGATCAATATTTCTGCAAAACTGGGCTAATGCTTTGTATGAGTGTTCATGGAATTTTTATTTACTTGCATTAGTTTAAACCTGTAAATTTGATATTAGGTATATAATTGATTATTAGAAAACATATTGTAAATTGCTTTTTAAATTGCCTATATAATCTGTGGTTTTGTCTTAACTTGTTTTATCTAAGAAGATGGAGTAATGGAGTAAGTAAATGGAATGAAGGTTAATCAAACCTTGCTCTGCGTCTGGATGATAAAGATTGAAATTAAGATTCCGCTAAGACGATATAATATAGACTATCTCATTTTCTTCTTACATTTGAATAGTAATTACCTTACAACACCTCATCCATATTATCCAAATCTTGATAAGTATTTTAAACAAAACGTCCAAAATAGACTTTTATCTCAATAAGCAGAAGTTTACTTTAACCATATAAAATTCAGTGAATTCAAAATATGCATTCAGAGCAATAATAATTATTCTAGAAAGGCAAACTGGATATACTTATGAGCTGATAATTTTCAAAGTTATATCTTAGAATTCTAAAGGACGAAGGATGCATGGCTACAGAGTTTTGCACTGCAAATAATTTCCTCCGTTATTGTTCCTGGAATATGCAAAGTAATGCTTCATGTAATCTAAGGAAATGATATAAAATGATATAAAACCTATTTGATGATTTGGGAAATTAATGATAATATTCAGTAGATTTTATCTACATTATTTACAGTATTAATACAGATTATACCTAAAACAAATTTAACTAAAATCTTTTTTTTAACTCATTTTGGTTAAAAATAAATTAAGTAACCAAAGTTAATTAATTAGTCAAGATAAAAACTAAGCGAAAAAAATTTGATTAAAAACATCATCAACAAACATTCTCATTTAAAAGTTTTAAAATTCGAGTATTCTATCTAGTTACGATGGTAAAGTAAATTTTTAATATTTATTTTTATTTTTAACTTTCCTTTTTTTTAAGTATTAGAAAAATTAAAAATTATTATTTAAGTAAAACTAATTAGCTAAATATTTATCTTAATTTTTGGAATGCATTTTACCTATAGGTTAACAAAAGGATATGTTTTTAATATTTAGAATGTTTATTTATATCTTAAATTTAGTGCACAATATAATTTCTATCGGAAATGGACATAGCATTTGGTAGGATGTAAAACTATCTCTTCCAATAAAATATTCTACTACAAATGATAATAAAGTGCTGGTGGTTCTAATGGGTGGTAGGTTTGTGTTATTTAAAGCTATGCACTTTTAAAAAGCTTTCACCGTTTTTTTTCAATGACTTCAATGACAAAATATCATTCTGCAGGAAAACTATGCTTCCATTGTTCTTCTGCATGGTTAATGAGTGAAGGAATCAAGAAACAATGTGAATGGAAAGGAAACAATAACTTACTTCTAAAAGTATTCATATTATTTTCTAGAATACCATACCATCCCATTGTAGAGAAAGAGGTGATTATATAGGTGCCGATGAAAGGAGGCAGCTCCGGTGCGAAAACTGAACCACCGATAAGGCGCCCGATATCCATTCCATTTACTTCTTACTTCCATGTTCCGCTCTGCAACACTGCTAAATAAGTGCGCGCTGTTTGATAAATGAATGGCCTTTACTTACAACGATTCCAAAAACGGATTATATTTAACATATTCTGCAAGGTTGCTGAGACAACGATCTCACAGATCCACACTAACTGTAAAGTGATTTGAGATGTTGCATTCTATATTTCAAAACCCGATGCAAAGCAAAATTTTCTTCATTCCGTTAAATACATGAATATCATAAGGCAAAGATCTCAAATGTTATATGTAGCCTTGCGTTTACTCAAATATTATGATGCCTTGAGATGATAGTTCATATTGATAGTCCTCAACATGTTTCGTAACATTTTTCGGTACTTTCCAAAGCTGGCAGGGTTCACTACTGCGCCTTTTGGCAATCATTTGATGCAGCTCCTGGATAATAGAAGAAAAGGGTTGGAAAAGTATTTCATAAAAACTTCAAGCGTGAATGAGCTCAGTGATAGAGAACCCATAGCTGCATTTATTTATCTTTGCTAACTAAACTTCTTACTTGCAAATAAAACAGATTACTAAGCATGTACCTGTTTTTTTAAATGCCCAAGAGAAAGTTATGAATAAACACAGTTGTTGTTTCCTTGTTTGTACGTACAAACCACTGATATAAAACAAACTGCTGATATAATATAGTAAGAGCAGAATCTGGATCTCTCTGATATACATAGTTGACATATTTTGGAACTATTTGGTCTATTTTCACCGCAGATCAAATGCCAGTTTTGTTAGGCTTATACTATAAGTTCTTTGAAAGCTATGTTCTAATATTCCTTTTTAAAGAAGAAACGTACAGTTACCAAACACAAACAGAGTCAAACACCTGGTAGAGACATCAGGTTATTTTGAACCAGGAGGCATGAAAAAAAAACGAGCAATATCCTGGCCGGGACTCGAAACTCTGACTTTGGAATACGCGTCGACGTGCTGACCATTACACCACGAAGGCATGCTAAGAAGGCGGGAGTAATACCTTATATACTCCCCCTTTTAAAGAGCGACTGGAGATTAGGAGACCCACTATCCAAATCCTGGTGGTGAAGAATCATCACCCACCACCGTTTTCAGTTCGAGCGCCACTGTGGAGACATTAGGTGATTTCGAAGCAGGAGACATGAAAAAACGAACAATGCTCTCGCCAGGACTCGAATCGCGGACCTCTGGAATACGGTTGAGCGTGCTGACCATTACACCACGAAGGCATGCTAAGAAGATCGGAGGAATACCTTATAACTTATTCTTTCTTTGTAAAATCAATTCAATTATAAGAAAGTATGGATAATTAGGTCTAATTTCTGTAAGCCTATTATTACTGAAATGTAAACGAGATAATTCTGTTTTTTATCATGTGTAATATTTTGTTATAAAATTAATTTATTGTAATTTGTTATATAATTCGAGAAAAATAAAGTCTTTTTACTCCTCATAACAAAATGCAAAATACAGTTATTCCGACTAAATCAAATGAAAAAAAAAGGCTTAAGAACACAACCAGTTTCTCGTTTAAGTAAAGTGAAGCTCTGAACTAAGCTCATTATTGTTAAAACAACTAATATCAAGCAAAAGAAATCGTCGTAAGATTTGCAAGATTATACTTACGAAGTTTATATAGAAATTCTTCCTCATCTGAGAGAGTTTAAATAATATAAACTAAATAACTGCGTCCATGAGAATTACGTAGAGAAGTTCGTGAATGTTCTGACTAAATGTTAGAAAATGAAGTCACTGGCATTCTCTATTAACATTAAAATGAGAGCGAAAATCATCTAAGAAACATAATCTTAGTCAAACATAATCAAGACTGAAATTTTCAGCTTATGTTCAGAAAAGGAAACCCTCATAAAACTACCTTTCCTCATTATTCCTAGAAAATAAGACTAATTTTCTTTTCTTTAAAAGCCAAGCATGTTCAATAAAAGTTTTCAGCTGGCGAATTAGATTCCATTCAAGTGTTTCACGTACTTTGAAAAGTATTTCGATCACAAATTCAATCGCTTTTTATTATCAGCTTTTCAAGAATTGCTTCTTTACGTTCACTTTTTAGTCAATAAATAACGCCACTTAATTCTTCTAGCAATCATTTAACTAGAATTCTCTCGCATTTCTCTTTGCTGTTCTCATAGAGGTTTACTACATCTCTTTCTCTCATTTTTAGAAGCCGAGCTAAAGAAGAAGTATCCGTTTAACAATCACAACTCTAATCCTGCAACTTTACACCGATTTTTATTGTTTATTATTATTATTATTATTATTATTATTTAGCATTTAGATTTCTAGCGTATACTTTTATTTTATTTGTTAACAGCATATAATAATCTGGTTGCATCTCTTCAGGAAAGAATAGATATAATGCTACCTAGTGATTACTTTAAAGAAAGAAGTTTTTGTTAAATATAATAAATTAATACCAAGAGGAAATTTAAAAGGTCTAAAAATTAGAAAGAGTGGTAGAGATAACTGGAGTTATGGATAATTGAAGTTCTCTTACCTTTTTCAATTCCTGCATTCATAAAGTCATCTCAGTACCTGCGAAAATACTGCCCAGACGGTATGGTGGTTAGGGGAGCCGGCTACGATACCAAAGGACCCAGGTTCGAATCCCGGAGAAGGCATGGCTGTAACTGTCCGTCCCTTCATAGGAAGCATAGGCGGCCCACCCATTAGGTGCCTCCATAGTAAACTTACCAACACTTCTGGCCGTAGTAGTGATCAAGCCGAAGTCGATTGAAGAACAAGATATGTATCTGCGAAAATTTTAAGTGAAAAAGCTGAATTCGATTATCGTGAAGAATACGATTACAGCGTACACAAAGAATATAATTTAACAGTATTATACATATTTTGAATAATCCCATTTCCTGAAAGTTTGAGCTATATAAAAAGCTTTGATTAAGTTAATTGTATATTTCTAAAAATTGCTAAAAGGTTGGAAAAGTAATGTTATAATATTAATTTTAGTGAGATATTTCAGTGTCGGAAATGAGATACAAGCACTTAAAGTGGAAACATATTAATCATTCTAATATAATTTGAAAACCCTTAGCTGAAATATTTATTAAAATATCTAATTATATCACTACAAACATAGTTAACGCAAATTTTACAAACTAGTGCTTACTTTCCGGAAGTTTCCTTCCTACAATTCACAGGTAAATATAAAAAAAATTAAACTCTCATTAAACTGAGACTGATTTATGAAGATAGTAAAATTAAAGCAAGCTCAAAACTGCATCAGTTATGGCTCCTCCTGCCACACCTCTCACAAATACTCAAAGTATTTTCTTTAAACGTTTAGAGCAAATGCATAATGGACCATTATTAAACTAAATTACGTATTATTTAATTCCTGTCTATTAAGGTATAACGATTGCCCATTTCCTGTTTGAAACTGCAGTGCCTTGTAATTATACGTTTCTTAAAAAATTTCTAATACTTCTTGTTTCAGTTTGTAAAAATTACGAAAAGGAATTATAAAAATTTTAAAAGTTCACCTACCAGTAAATTTATTTATAGCATAATTAGAAGCACATTGTGTGTATTAATTCAGAAGGTGAAGTACCTTCTGAGTAATATTATGTATTTAATTAAGCAAAATAATTTATAATTATAATCTGAAGTAAATTTTAATATAAAAATGCATTATTGTACCAAAAATAATAATATAAATATTTCTGTTTATGTTTAATTTAAATCCCACGTCCTTTTCTGCACCTGCAGTTCTATTGTTAAAGTACTTATCGTTTAATTTTCTTTCTCGTGAATAATCTTGTTTTATTCTACAGTGTAATTATGTTACCTTTATACATGTTTATAACATACTTCCGCTCAAGCAGATTACCATCTTTTTTATGAGCAATATATAAATGTTGTCTTTTTAATTTAGAGCAATAAACTACATAAAACATTCTAATAAATATGTAAAATTTGTAAGTTCAAATTTTATTCTGTGCTTTACGCTTTGCATTCAGGTATTCGCCCCCCCCCCCAAAAAAAGCTTTTATAAGACTTTCCCATCTGTTCCAGATTTTATCCTAATCACTTAACTGAAGGGAAATTTCCTTTTATGTAGACGTTAGACAGATCAGTTATAAACGACAGAAACTGACATAATGTGAGCAAGTTTGCAGTATTATAGTTTCGAAAGTTATTATTTTCGTCTGTAGCTGCTACAAAAAACACGAATTTAAAAAAAGACGTGTGCCAACTTCCGAACAAAGAAAAAACGCTAGAATTTTATGCATCATACTGATACACACACGCACACACATACAAAAAAATCCGTAGATTTTTCATATGTTTCTTTATTTCTTATCTTTACATTTTTCACATTAGCAGGTGAAGGAAAATTTCATGTTGCAGCTAAAATGCTACAAGTTTACCCACTTTACCCAAATTCCTCTTGCTTAGTGTCCCCTTAGTATTTAGTTCACCATTTGGCGCATTCTTCAGCTTCATTTCATTGCATATTTTTGCAATTTGTGTTTCTTAGGTGTTGCTGATGCTGTAACTTGTCGCACGTGTCTGTCAGAAACTCATAACAAGCCTAGAAATTCATCATGGCAAGGAGAGCAAGAAAGCGCCTGACTTTGGCAAGAGCCTTGAGCACCGTGCAGCTGACAGTACGACTTCGCAAAGTTCCCCCTCCAATTTTGAAGGAGGGCACCCCAAGGGAACGGGTCTGATGGTCTCTCACCCCTTTCCTTTTACTACCAACATCTCAAAAGGACTTTCGTCTCGCCGCATATTCAGACTGCCCCCATGCTTCACAAATATTCACAAACATTTACAAACATACATGCCTTTTCCTGGATTTGAAACCGGACTCTTCTGTATCGCAGTAAACTCCTGTAATCACTATATCGTCTGAGCGGCGAGTTTCTTAGGTTAGTTGCTTTATGTTAAAAATCAATAATATTATGTATAAAAAATTTTTATTAAAAACTATCTGGTCCGTTCAGATGAGCATTCAAAACACTGCTTCTGTTAGCATTTTATAAATAACAAGCTGCGGATTATCTGTGCAAGATCCTGGACATGGTTTACAGTGTTTCAGTAGTACCCTATTTTGCGCAAAATCTCAGTGCTAATTTTATCATTGTTATTAAGAATTCAGTCTAAATGTAATGACATGTTACTAGACCGTAATTAACATACCCATCTTACAATTCCCGCTCTCACTATATGAAATTAAAAGCAGATGAAGTCGTCGAATTATGTTGAAATTAATAAGGAAAAGCTAAAACATACAACCGTTTTAAAAAATCTGATGGACGTAGAAACAAAAACCAAGTTAAAAAATTGCAAACAATGATATATTTTTATTTAATTAAAAATGTCAAAAATGTTATTGGGGAGCTTAATTCTAATTAAAATTATTAAAGGAAAGCAAGAAGTATTAATAATTCATAAAATGTGTCTTGAAGAGAATACAAAATTAAAATAGTCCATGTTGTCAAGAGTTTTTACCATAATTTGAATATTTTTCATTCGTTGACAAACTGACTGCCAAACTGCTGTTACGCCAAAAACTACCTGAAATTTTATTTCATTGTAAGAATG
>KK113955.1:146758-172645 GCA_000611955.2 Stegodyphus mimosarum
TTTAAGCAGACTGAATTCCGTGGTATATTTGTGCAAATCTCATAAATACCAGCATTTATTAATTTGGCATTACATATTTTTGTAATGTTATTTATTAGTTTTTTCCCTTATTTGAAATAACTGTGCATTTTTTGCAACAATTTTATGTTTTTAGTTGTTCATATTGTTTCCTTTTAAATTTGCGACAATTTAATTGTTTACAAAATTTTTGTACTCTCTTCCAGACCAATTATTCCCTACCTATAATCCTCGATACTTGTCGTGATCCTCCTAAATTTTTAAGAAAGACAAAAGGAAAATAAATTTAAAAAAAAATCTGAAAGGTTTCAGATTTTAAATTACGTCCAAAGGGGCGTTTTTTAAACATTTTGTGTGTTACCTTTATTTATTAAATATCACTGTCTTCGCACTTAAAGCATAAAATTTAGTTAAAGAACAATATCGCAAAATAATTTTAAACTGAGCATATTGTTATGTATTACATATTTCAGTTGATTTAAAATGTTTTAAATGTATTGATTTAACTTATTTTGCTTCAGACTTAAAGATTAATTTGTTTTTATTTTTGTAGTTGAACTTAAGTTTCTTTGCCTTGTTGAAAAGTAATTGTTGTCATTTAATTTGTTTTCTTGACAGTTGTGGTTAACGCTGATTTTTTTTAAGTTGCTTGAGTAATTAATTTTTCTTCTTTTACTTTTGGTTGGTTAACTATTTAAATTTTTGTTTAGTTAATATTTTTCTTATCTTGGTTGTTAATGTTAATCTCTTGATACGTTGACCCTTAAGGTCAATCTTTTAAAGTTCTTCTAAAGTTTTGTTTACACAAGTTGGTGTTTAAAGTTTTAATTAAGTTTTAACGTGCCCCCTTTTCTGCTAATTTTGGGATCCATATTTTCTGACTATGGTGGTCGTTTTGGTGTTGTGGAGAACATAAAATTTTTTTCATACTTGATTATTATATTTTAGCTGAAGTAATTTTTATTTCCTTACTATGGTGGTCGTGTTTGGTGTTGAAATAAACCTAAGAAATTATCTATGTAATTATTATATTTTAATTGATGTACTTTTCTCCATTGAAGTATTAATTAGTATTTAAAAAAAACTAATACCATATTCTTTCGAAAACTTTTTCCGTTGCCTTTTGGAGAATCAAGATTTATGATGTTGTTTTCGATTTCTTCACCCGCCAGACAGTGGTCTGGGAAGCATCTGTCATTATGGGAAACTTCTGCACCCTGCTGGAGAGGGTAATTTCAACGTTACTAACCTTACGCCAAGGTCGTGGGGACGGAGCGATTTCCTGACTTGCAGGCTTTTTCTGTGTTGGAGTGAGACCCCTCGACGAGGCTAGTTCTGCTGAGAGGTGACTGACCTTGGTGGATCAGCAATTATTCGCCAATTTCTGGAGTTCGACCTACATTGGCTTCACCTTCCTGTGTGTTTTTCCCCTGGGGTTGCCAGGCTGTTGGCTGTTTTCTTACCATCTAAAATCGCCAAGCGAGCATTTTTGGCGAATGGAGTAAAAAGGCTGGGAGCTAGCTACGACGTCAGAGAGACAGACACAGACAGAGACGGAGATTTGATCGGGGAGAGAGACGTTGGCGACGACGAGAAAAGTACTATCTGGAGCCACGAGAGTTGCTGTCTGCGTGCATAGAACGATGTATGAAGGAAATGGAGGAGAGAAACCACCTAGGTTGGGCGACGAAATGAGGACGACTCCCACATAGAAGGGGCGGAAGGCTCCGAAGCTACCTTTTCCTGTTCAGATTTCTAATTTTCATTCTTTTCCTTTTAGAAAAAATTGTAGCGACGAGGCAGAAGTTCACTTGTCTACAATGAACGCCAGCTTGTATCTTCAATGTACTCCTCACTGTTTGGAACGGTATGAAAATTCTATTTATGATATTACTCACCACCGCCACCATTGTAAAATTCTGTATTAAGTCAGTATCTCTTAATAAATTCTATATTTAATTTTAACTTTTCTAGAAATGTTTTCACTTCTAATTTAGTACACTGGACCCAACAGTATTTTTCACAACGCATTAATTTAAGTATTCTGTTGGAGCTAAAATTTTTGGCCACTATTTACTGTTTTCCTTGAAGCATAGTTTGACTGTATATTGTGTTTATCATGCATGTCACAAACTTTACATATTCATGTTATTTAGAATGGTTATCCAAATATTGACTTTCATTTGATATTGAACTTAAAACATAAACTAAACTCTTAAAATATAAAAAACTCCAACAATATCTTCAGAATTTCCTATACACACTCTCACGCGCTGGAGATAAAGATGTTTTTTCTGTACAACGTGGCCATTGCCCGCTTTGAAATCCTTGAGTTTGTTCATCAAAAATTCGTTAATGTTTTACAAAATATGAAATCGATAATAAAACAAATTCCAAATTTACAATTTGGGCTTCCAGATGCTCATATTCGCAGCAGGTTTACGTCATTCAAAATTCGATGGCTCTATGTGCCGTCGTTTTATCACAATGCGAGAAACATACATACATTTATGCACGTTCTTCATTTTTAAATTTATTTAAATATTATACAGGGCTGGAATATTTGGTGGCAAAAGTTTGAAAAGTGAACCGACATTTAGTGTTTCCGACGCAAAATCGCAAAACGAAAACAATAGTCCTTCAGGGACAAAGCCCCTTTGGACCAATAAATAAATAAAATTACAGGTAAGTGTGTATTTGGTACTGATGAAAATCTCAGAGTTTGCAAACAACACATAGCAATCGTCTCTCAAGATTGACTTTTTTATTAAATTTATTTCCCGTTATACTACCTGTGGAATTCCCCTCTAGTTTTAGTGACAAAAAAGGGATAGATTTCGTTGCTTCTCGCCATTCTTTAGCTGCACGTCTGGCGCCCCACCTATAATCCATTTGTAAACATCACAGCTCATCAGAATGTATTGCAGAAGCGAACATTCTCTTCATGTAATCATGACTTTCTTAATAGTTTTGGAGACGCACTGATGTCTCGTACATCAATAAAATGCACCTTGATGAAAATCGGGCTTGCTTTTGCCTTAATTTTTTCATTTGTGATTCCCAGATGACGACAGCAGAAACTGAAAATTCCGTCTTTTTAAAAATTATTA
This sequence comes from Stegodyphus mimosarum, assembly GCA_000611955.2. Classification (NCBI taxonomy): domain Eukaryota; kingdom Metazoa; phylum Arthropoda; class Arachnida; order Araneae; family Eresidae; genus Stegodyphus; species Stegodyphus mimosarum. The sequence continues at coordinate 149,887 of KK113955.1, forward strand.
CGTATGAGATCCAGAAATTCAAATTAGAATGCTTTCTTGTTTATATTTGTTTGCAAACAATCAAAAGTAATTTTTAAGAAATTATAAGCATTGCTGATTCCTCAGTTTTTTGTTATTCGAAATAGTTTGCAGATGCTTTAGATTTTTTCTCTGTATGAGCCGTTAGTAGTTGTTTCTGTTTCCTATAACCCATTGCACATGATGGAAAACTGGCTTCGTGCCGGATATTAACTGATGTGACAAGCACATGACTCCCACGAGTTCCCTGTTTTACATAGCAACATCCACTAAGTAAAGTACCACTTCCGGTTGACGGCTTGTGAACAAAATTTAATTTGTTGTTCCAATACATAGAACGGTCTGTTATAAGACATTCTGGATTAGAGTCTGTGAGTTTTATCTATTAACTAATAGTTCATTTTAAGTTAAATAGCTTTTTCTGTCATTCACTTTCCATCCACGTTTTTCATGCCAGAATGTAAATGAGATAGCGAGAGTTTGTTCAGATTAAAGTAGAATGAAGAGCTATTTAAACAAGAGTTTCGGAGTTAGTTTTCAGAGCGTGTCTCCCATTCCATGCCACGTCGTGCTGTAATTATTCGCGACTTGCGTTAGCAACTTTGATGCGTTTTTGCCTTTAGGCTTGTCTCGCCGGTTACATTAGACCGGAGATCTTTCTGCGCGTTAAAGTATTGTGTAAGCCGTTAGGCTAATCTACACACATTGAAATTGTTATTGTTACGTATTTCTGTTAAGCCAGAAATGTTGGCTTCTTTTAAGCCAAGTTGCATCATTAGCTAATTTTACGACTGAATAAAGGGTCTTATACACCCTCCTTCTGATCTCTGTTTAGTTTCACAAGGTTAGAAGATAATTCTTTAAACGACCTTTTAAAAGGTTTATGTTCCCAAAGCGTTATAGACTTTACAAATGTATAGTACAAAACACAGTATAATTGGTCATCCAAAAAAAAAAAAAAAAAGGTTTTTTACATTTTTACCAATTTATTTAAATCTTCGCTCTGTTATTATGTTTTTATTGAACATTTTTATTAAAAATTGTATTTGGTCAGTTAAATAACATATAATTGAATTGTTTTTAAAATAAAGAGAATTTTGTTGTTATAACGCATTTAAAATAAATGCTTTGAAACGAATACCATAATTTAATTTTCCCTTGTATTACTTTTATGGTATCAACAAATCTAAATTCAGTTTGATTTCCATGTATATCTCCGCAATATTTAGGTGTAAGTAATCAGTGCTCGTTAGGGTTCACGACTTGTAGCTATATATTGACTTCTATACTTTCCGGGATTACTAAGAAGTTAAAAATATAGGTGTTTGAGAATTTGCTATTTTTACTTGTACCTCTTCATCATCAACACTACAAGACAATAACAAGTGCATATTTTTTCTAACAAGTGGAACATACTTGCATTTCAAGAGTTTTGAATTTCTGCAAATTAAACGTATTATAAAAATTGTACTCTCCTAAGGCTTGATATAAATAAGAAATTTCTTAATATGTACTGCATTAGTTTCGATTAAACACTTATTATAGTGATTCAATATTTTTTCACGAAAATCTGTAAAGAATTCCAAGCAAAGTACCAGTTCCCTTTTATCATGTATAGTCAAAATCTAATATCTCAGTCATGATTGTGTTATGTATCACTTATTTCAGTTGTGATTTAAATTGTTTTAATGGTAATGTTTAACTTATTTTGCTTCAGACTTAAAGTTTAATTTGTTTTAATTTTTGTAGTTGAGCTTAAGTTCTTTGGTTTGTTTAAAAGTAATTGTAGTCATTTAATTTGTTCTCTTGACAGTTTTGGTTAACGCTGATTTTAAGTTGCTTGTGTAATTAAATTTTTCTTCCTTACTTTTGGTGGTTAATTATTTAAATTCTGTTTAGTTAATTTATTTTTCTTAACTTTGGTTGTTAATGTTAATCTCTTGATAAGTTGATCCTTAAGGTCAATCTTTTCCTTTTAAAGTTTGTTACACAAGTTGGTGTTTAAAGTTAATTTAAGTTTTTATTTTATGCCCCCTTTTCTGCTAAATTTTGGGATCCATATTTTCTGACTATGGTGGTCGTTTTGGTGTTGTGGAGAATATATAAAATTTTCATACTTGATTATTATATTTAACTGAAGTTTTTATTATTTCTTACTATGGTGGTCGTGTTTGGTGTCTGAATAAACCCAAGAAAATTATCTGTGAAATTATTATATTTTCATTTAAGTATCTATCAGTATTGAAGTTAAATTGTTGTAAAATCAATTTTTTTTCACGTATCCCTTCAAAACTTACAAATTCAGTCCGTTGCCCTTCCAAATTATTTATCACTTTGTTTTCGATTTCTTCGCCCGTTAGACGGTCGTCTGTGAAACCTCTGTCATCGTTAGTTACTTTTGCACCCTGCGGAGAGGCTAGTTTTTTACATTACTAACTCTACCGTAGGGTCTGGTTGGCGCGATGTTTTGCTTACTTGCAGGTTATGCATATGTTGGATTGGGACCCCTTGACGAGGCTAACAGCGATTCGTCGCCAGATCAGGGAGCTCTTTCTACCCTGGACTGCCCCTTCCTGCGTGGTTCTTCCCGAGGGTTGCCGAGCTGTTGGCGGTTTTACTACCATCAAAAATCGCCAATCAAGCGGACTTGGCGTTTCGAGTAAAAAGCCCGGGAGCTGAGGCTGACGAGAGGTTTGACGGGAGATTGACATGCAGCCATATTTTTGAAGGAAGGAGACGGAGCTGAAAGCGTCAGCGTTATCTGAGAAACCTCGATGTCGGACGAAATAGACGTGAGCAGGATGCTGTGGAGGGCGACGATAATGTACATCTGAACTAATATATATATTTTTTTTTCTCCTTTCTAGAAATGAAGGAAAAGATATCTTCAATGTATTACACCCTGTAATCTTCACTGTTGGAACGAAAAATCTCGGCGATGTTGGCCGAGGAGTGTTATCATCAGAATCTTCAATGTTAAATTCCCTGTTTGAACTGGTATGATAATTTTGATAAATTCTGTTTACACATCACCGCCACCAATGTAACTATTTGTATTTAATTCAAAGTATCTTAAATAAATGCTATATTTAATTTTAACTTCTTGTAATGTTTTCACTTTAAATTTAAAACACTGGACCTGATTTTAAGACACAACGCAAATATTTAATTAATCTGTTGGAGTACTTTGTAACTATTTACGATTGTATTGAACACTATTTTTACCATATATATATTGAGTTATCATGTGTGTCACAAACTTCACCTATTCATGTAATTTAGAATGATTATCCAAATTTTGATATCTTATGGTATTGAACTTAAAACCTATACACAAACTCTTAAATAATTAAAGCTCCAACAATTGTACATGAATTGTATATGCATAGACAGGTTTAAAAACCAAATTTCAGAAGTTTTGGATTTCATCGTATAGTCTTCACGAAATTCTGTTAAAAGGTTCAAGTAAAGTACCATCTCTGAGTTTTGAGTTTTAGCCGAAATGTTATATATTATTTCCGTTAATATAAAAGTCTTAAAATACTAAAATTGAAAATTGTTGGATTATATTTTAACGCAGTTTTCCATTAAATAGTGTTACGGGCTTCGAGTAAAGCATCAGTTCCGGTTGTCCAATATTTCTGAAAATCTAATTAGTTCTTTATGTGAATGCCGAAAGCATAAATACGGAAAACAAACATTTTTGGAAATTTGATCTAAGAGTATTCGTGAATGAAAACCATTAGACACATACAGACAGACATCATAGTAAAAATAGGAAGTATAATAAAATATCATAATTTAATAAAAAGCATAATCAGCTATTTCTTTATAAAGAACGAAAAAATAAATATGAATCCTTTCTACAAACATATATACTTTCCACGGTTAAAATAAAGCAAAATTTATTTTCAGTAATAAGGAAAATCTTTAAACTTGGGCTATAAAAACCGCATATGAGGAATGAAAAAAAGATTCTATTCCCTGCTTTTAAAATTTAGAACACTGTATCCTTCGTTTTAGATCATAAATTCCGCATTTTTTTTCATCCCTTGGGTACTTAGATATTATTTTAGAGAAAACTGTCTAATATTTTATCTTACATTCAAGAGTATAATCCGTTTTCGCTTTTCCTTCAATATTAATTTTCATAAACTTTTATGGGAAGATCTAGAAAAAACGTTTGAACATTTGAGTTTTCTTCCCTTTTTTTACAGTTTTCATTGCTATTTAAAAACGTTAAGGCAACGGAGATGATATATTTTCGAAATATTCTGAAGCTGATTTAAGTTGACAGCTAGATCACCATAGACTTAGTGGTGATTTTATTAGAATCCTTTAAATTCCAATAAATCATGCATACTTGCTTAATATGTGGCATAAAAGAAATGTGCGCATGTTATTGATATTAAAACTGTTTTATTGGATCAACATCGAAACCATTTTTAAAAAATTCTCTCTATGGTGTTAATTTCACAAAAGAATTATTTGTAACTCTCTCTCGTAACGAGTCTAAGAACATGAAAAACGATCTGTACAGGAAAGATTTCCGAGAAGGAGAAGTTGTTATTTGGTTTTAGGTTTAGCAGCAAGCTGCTCAATTTTGCGCATAAATGCCTTTCACATTATATATGGTGTTTTCAGGTTTTCAGTTCATTTATTAGCAGTTTAATTTCTATGTATTTTCATTTTGTAATTCGTACTATTTGTTTGCTTTAGTGCATATAATATGAAGCTATTTACGCTTTTGTCTCTTTGTTTAGTTTTGAATTTTCTGTTACTTATTATTATAATTTATGCATTATTTTGTAAAAAGCTTTCATTCTAACATGACTGATGTTGTAACTGTAATGGTAAGTCAAATGGAGATATGGGAAAACATTCCCTATTGGATCCTGGCCATAATTTTGCCCAAATGACTACAGTTTGTGAATTTGTCAATTAGGCCGCATTTTGGAAGCTTTCAGAAAATGCTCGGAGCGAAAAACGATTTTCTATAATGAACCAGAAGTGTTTACTCTCTCTTAATTAATAATATAAATAAGATACGAGGCCTACCAGCGGTCGAGCAATAAAACTCTTGATCAATAGCAGTTCAGCTTGTAAGGTTTAGTTTAAAATAACAAAGTTTTATTTTAATTTGCCTTTTCTATCTGTTCTCATTTCAACTTCCCGTTAGAATAAGCGCGCGTTTCAGCTTTATGCTAATTTGAAGTGGAGCCAAGTTTATATTTAAACGGTAGGTAGGAACCTCTCAGCGTGAGAGAACCTTTAGTCTCAGACCACTGTTACTCTGTTCAACGTTCGCCTGACTAGCTAGTATTTAAATTCTAAGCCTTAGCGTTGTTACGCTATTACTTATTGAAGTAAATCTAAGTGCGTTAGTATTAGTTAAATCTTGCTACGCACTATTTAGTTTAGAGGCCAACCTCGCGTTCATAGCTCTGTGAGCACCGACGAATTAATTTCTATTTAATTTTAGTTAAAATTGTTTGATTGTTCAGGTTAGACCCAAGTGCGGTCATTATTTTCTGTATCCCTCCCGAGTTGGGAAGCGGCTGTATATAATTTTGGTTTAACAAAAGAGGATTTTAAATCCCTCTAAAGTGCAGTTCTTTTACCACTTAACCACAGTTTTCTACCACAGAACATAGCTGCATTCAGCTCCCTGTTCAAGATCAGGATCGTGTAAAGTATTTCACAAAGATGTTCGCCAAGAATATGCACCGAACACTAAGTCCTGACAAGCTCCGGTATAAATTCGTGATCTAAACAATGCTCATCCTAATAAATAAAAGGCTGCCAATATTATGAGCCGACCGAGTTGAGACTTATGCGCTGTGGACAAATGTATTATTGCTGCGTGACAGTTATTCTTTCGTTCTATACTTGCTTTCTAAGCGATTAAGTTTTTCTCCTTTACCTTACAACCTCTCGTATTCTTTAGTAGTAAGCTAACTAGATGTTGACACAAGTCTAGAGAAAGGGTGCAAAGACCCCTTTATTAACTCAATTATGATTCACAGTTAACATCAACTCGTGCTTACAAAAGCCAACACTTTTGGGCTTTACCAAAAAGGTAACGAGTAATAGAATTAAGTTAGCGTAGCGGATTTTCATTGGTTCCTTAACGCGCAAGGAGGCTATGACTTGTAAAAGTCGGCGTAAAAAAGACTAATGGCAAGAAGCGCTCAAGGCCGCAGGAATCTAACCGCTAGAAAATCAGAGATAGCAAAGTCGCGTTCATGCAGGCAGAACAAGCTCTAAATTCACCTTACGAAATCTTCCCTTAAATTCTTTCTAACTCATTTGAATACACGCACGTTAACTTATTTACATTCTGGCAAGAAAGAGCGGATTGAAAGCAAGAGCGATGGGAAACGTTGTTTCGAAATAAAAATAACTGTTAAGTAAATTAAATAGATCTCCACAATCTCGCCAGTTTATGATCTTTATTAATCAGAAATAATATGTAAATATATGCAAAAATATTATTCGTTGCTAATTGCTTTAATATATTATATTCTGAAAAATAAAAAAACAGTTTTGAACGCATTACTAAATTAAATTTAAAATTTCTTACATTAAATGCTCATTTTCCAGCATCATTAACCACTTCAGAAAACGAAGTAGGACGGTTACAACCTTACTAAATGATGGTTACAGAAATTCTGGTATTATTACAAGAAATGAGGAGTAAAGCCGTTAGTCTTTAAAAGCAAAACGAATGTGTTTTAATTGTAATCTGCAATTTACATATTAATAAATCATTAATAATAAATTATTATTAATAAAATTAATAATAATAAATTATTAATTAAAATAATTAATAACTTACATAATAATATCTGGGAACAATTTACATATTAATAAACAAAAATACATTAATTTTGCCAGAGTAAAAGCAAGCATTCAGAATTTCATATCTGTTACATTAACATATGATATAAACGCCAGTTGAGAGTCAGTTGTTTGAACGCCTGATTGGTAAGGACAGTAAAATGACAAGGGCGAATGGTCTGATTGCATGGGTTTTTTCTCCATCCTTGTTGGAAGTGCGGCTAGCTAGGATGTAAAGATTGGTAAGCAAGTGGTAAAGATTTTGAATCCTGATGAAAGCATATTTGACATTTCCTGAATCGATAAACACTTAGTAGCTCTCCAACGTCATTGTTAGTAGTTATTTAAACAAGAGCTTCTATGCTTTCAGGATTTTACGTATAATTTTTCACTCTGAGTAGTGCAGCACTAAATGTAATTATTAAGGTAACTATGCAAAAGTTACCTATTATGATTTTGTAAGAAAGGAACATCTATGTAATTTTATGTATGATTTTGGTAAGGAAAATGGTTACACTTTTACTTCAGAAATGATAGCTTATATGGTAAACTGATATATTATTATATTAACTATATTAAGTTGATATATAATTATATTGATAAATGTTATTGAGTTGATTAATGAAATAAGACAAACTTAATCGAGGGCTGCCTGTCGCAAGGGAGGAATGACTTCATGGAGAACGTTCTCACAGAAATTAATTCACGGTCATGTTACACCTGAGAAAATCCCCAAAAGCACTTATGTAACTGTCCCATCCGTTGGTATATGAAAGCTGGTCAAATTATCAGAATTACTTCTTATCCGCTCGGCCACGTGGTTAGTGTTTTCGAATTCGAAAGGATACCTTGTGTTCGACGAATTGACATCGGTGGTTATTAATGTTGATCTTGATTTGGTATACCTTGTGTTCGACGAATTGACATCGATGGTTATTAATGCCGATCTTGATTTGGTATGAAAGTATGTTCTTGATTTTGTACGAAAGACTAGTAGCATTACCAATCAGCTTAGATTTTCCAGCACTAAGAAGAACATCAAACCTCAGTAAGAACAACACTAATCTGCCAAACCAAAAATTGGTCAAATAATTCACTCATCCAGAGACATGTAACAATAGCTCTCAGTTCGAAAACGAATAAATACTATTTACATTATTCTATTCCTCACCAGCTGAATAAATACCAGATAGCTTGAACATCGTCATTTTAGCAGGCAAAAATTCACGTGGTTGATTTAACCACTGTGGACCGTGCCACTAAATCTGGTTCATAGCTAAATTTCTTGGAGAAATTCGTCTGGACAGAATTTCTTAATTATTATCTTTTCTCAGGCAAAGAGTCCAATTATTGATTTTTGATAAAGATTGAATCTCTTCTATCCTAAATTTTACGAACGTTTTGTATGAACTAGATTGTCCCTTAACCCAAAATAACGTAATAATAGAATCTGTACAAATATAACTAGATATATTAAATTTAAGTATTCTATTGATTCTATTTATTTGATCTGATCTGCTTGAGCTAATCTTACGGATGATAAAGCTCCCATTTATTCGAATGTTGGTAACGTAAGATCTTTCACAGGAGCTATACGACTTTTAGAACGGGGAAAACTAATGCTTATTTTCTCATCACCTGATATAGCTCTCAAATATAGTGCTGCTTCATAGGTAATTATTTGTATATGACAAATAATGAATTTCTTTCATCCTATTTTGTACGAAATTTTTGTATGTACTTGATTGTCCCTTAATCCAAAATAACGTAATCATCAAATTATGAATCATGGAATTATTCAAGAGATGAATCTGAAAGAGAATGAATTTCAGATGCAATTAATTTAAAATTCAAACTTGAAAAATAACATCTAGGAATCAGGAGATCTAAGTGATCAACTTCACTGCACCACAACTGCCACCTGTGATCCAATGAAGATAGAAGTCTGTCGTCAGAAGTTATGACTCCATAGTTCTTGGGCAATGCACTTCAACTCTATGATAAAAGATCCCAGGATCTCATCTTAAATGGTGAGACAAGTCCTATACCTGAGCTCCTTCAGCATCTTTCCACAAGCTCTCGAAGTTTCATGGAATTGGTTTTCCATTTTCATATCCATTAAATTACCTCACTTTCAGTCCTAATCGTCAAAACAGCCTGCAGTAGCCTGCCAACTTCTCTGCCTCCAATTAAATCATATACATAAAACCATTCTGAAGACAACTTTCATGTATCAGGAAATTTTCCTTTACATTTATCAAAATGATATTTCAGAGTTGCAGCTAATAAATATGGACTTGGATTTTTTCCAAATAAAATTCTACTAAAGTTATTTTCTTGATATAAAATCGATTAATATTTATAGATACACTTGTTTTTCATTGGTGCCGTCTTATAATACAGCGTGCAGTTACAACGAAAACTTGCAACAGTGGACAAGCAGTTAAAACGATTGAAAAGAAGTTACTGGCACCAAACTCACCTAAAAAATTCAGGTTGTTGCCAGTACTATTAATAGTTCTTAAATCAGCAAATGCTGGACCAAATTCTAAATTTTACTTCTTAAACTCTGAAAGGATAAAATATTAATGGTTCGAGGTATCAATTAGCATGAAGATACATATTATCAGCAGATGTCTGTGTCTTTGAACAGATTTACAGAATGGGAATGGGGGGCCAAACCTTTCATGGAAGTCCTTTCTCTTAAGTCTTTCAACCTAACATATATCTCTGAGGAAATCATATTTCATATAAAGGTGTAGAGACATTAGGATTTTTGAAGGAGGAAGCTGAAGAAAGGAGCAATGCCCTCGCCGGGACTCGAACCACGGACCTCCCGAATACGCGTTGAGGGTGCTGACCACTAAACCACGAAGCCATGCCAAGAAGGCGGGAGAAATACCTTATATGCTCCCCCTTTTAAAGGGCGACTGTGGATTAGAGGATCCAATCGCCAAATCCTAGTGGTGAAAAATCATCATTCACCAACTTTGTTTTTAGTTCAGACGCAACTTGTAGAGACATTAGGATTTTTGAAGCAGGAAGCTGAAGAAATGAGCAATCTCATCGCCGGGACTTGAACCACGGACATCTCGAATACGCGTGAGCGTGCTGATCGCTACACCACGAAAGCATGCCAATAAAGAGGGAGAAATATCTTATAAAGTATTTAGCGAATTAAATTTGTTATATAATTTTTTTATTTGAAGTTGTATAAATAGCAATGCTAACTGCATAATTTTCATACATTTTACGCATGTATACACATTTTAAACTAGGATTTTTTCTTCTTGAGATGGGAGAACCATTTTTATTCATTTTACAATAAATCTTAATATTAAAGATTAGAAATATAGTTAAATAGTTTGGCAATTCAGAGTTCAAGGTGCATGATTAAAATATAGAATCAAAAATTATGTTTTATTCATACATGGAAAATGTTTTTCATAGGAAAAGGAATTTGCAAAGTTATCTTAGTATGAAATATTAATATACGACATTTAACATTTTATTCTTCTCCGAACTTTACAATTTTTAAACTTAGTATTCAAAAAGTACACAAAATATATGTTTGAAATAGATTTACATATTTTTAAATACTAAAGGAAGGTTTAAAGGTCCCTCTTATAAGATACTCTAGATATTTTTAAACTCTCTTTAAGAATTTAAGAATCTTAATAATAAATTTTTGACATACGAGTTCGTAATTTCTTCTGTTTTATGAAGTCTACTACAAGCGCTGGAATTCTTGAGTAACAATCATGATTGGGGGAGGAGTGATTATCGTTGCTGTATTATTTTACTTCTAGTTATGATGAAAAGTTTTTTTAAATGGTCAAGTACTGAAGATCTTCAGAGCGTCCTATAACTCTCTTTCTGTCCACAATATCACTTTCGTTTAGATGAATATGGATCTTATATACAGAAAATAGATATTGTAGCGTTATACAGGTTCGTGGATTTGAGAGTATTCGATGAAAACACGATGCAGAACAATAAAAAGCACAATTTATTTACAAGAATCACTATTTACAGCACAGTTCCAAAATTACCTTTAAAAGCGTCGAAAATCTACAACAAATACGCTGAAACAATCAGCAACACAGCTTCAGGCTGTAACTGTAACGGTAGCTTCACGGCAACACTAAACTTATAATAAACACCGTGGAACAATCACCAATACACTGTCAAGTTATACTGTAAAGGTAGCTTCACGGCAAAGCACTATGTCGATAGCTTTCCGTTCACAAAACTCTCGCGTAGCTTAGCTCTCACAGTAAGCAGCTATTGTCATAATGCCGGCTCTCAGAAACGCAGGGGTTTATATAGCTTTTCCTTAGGTTCCACACGTTTCGAGAAATATCTCGACAGGAAGCTATTCTAGAAGCTTCCCGATTAGACCATGGGATATCGCCGATTTGGTCGCCGAATGGGCGATAAAGTCGGTAATCTGGCAACCCTCCCATACACTATTTTATGGTAACCCTAGTGCTATGCCGGAAAGCTCACATACAGGCGCAACCGCCCAATTTTTCGCAGCACTACCCCCTCCCAAGGACTGCATGTCCCGGGCAGTACAATCCCTGGTTGGAAGCCAAAAAGAAATAATCGAAAAAGCTACAAAACAAATAAATTAATAAATAACAAAATTTGCAAATATTTCCAGTATTCACAAATAACAAAGAAATAAACATTTACACTAATTACAAAGATCTATGTACAAGCCACCATGCATAAATCATACAATTAAACATAAAATTAATACAAGAAATACAAGAATAATACAAAAAAATCAACCATTACGAAATACGGGTTACCCATAACAAAAATAACTATCACTAATTACTATGGCCATAGTATGGAGCTAACCTATCATAATGTACAATCTTAGGTATGGAATTGGGAGACTTACTGATCCGTACTACGACGTCATTCAATCTGTTGAGGACTGTGTAGGGACCCTCCCAATGCGATTGCAGTTTGGGAGAAATGCCCTTACGACGGCTCGGATTCCACAGCCAAACCTTGTCGTTTTCCTGGAACTTATGTTCGGTCGCTCTTGCGTCGTACCTCTTCTTCATCCTGTCCGTCGAGATGTTAATTCACTCTCGAGCAAACCTGTGCATCGTTTCCAACCGGGCTTGGAGATCTTGAACGTACTCATCAGGAGAGGACTGTAGATCCGGAGGACGGCCGAAAAGCAGGTCACTCGGAAGACGGAGATCACGACCGAAGAGCATTTGAGAAGGGGAATAGCCGGTACTCTCGTGGACGGCACTACGGTAAGCAAGCAGGAACAGGGGCAGCTTACGATCCCAGTCTTCTTGGTTCTTGGAAACCATAAGCGATAGGTGGTTCAAGATTGTGCGGTTAAATCTCTCCACCATGCCGTCAGACTGCGGATGTAACGGGGTGGTCTGTGTTTTCTTTATTTCCAATAAGTCGCACAGTCCTTTGAACACAGCCGAAGTGAAGTTCCTGCCTTGGTCGGTATGAATCTGGAGGGGAGTTCCAAATCTAGATACCCAGTTCTGCAACAGGACTTCAGCCGTAGTGACAGCCTCTTGGTCTGGAATTGGATATGCTTCAGGCCACTTCGTAAAATAATCCATGACAACTAGAATGTATCTGTTGCCATCTTTAGTCCATGGCAGAGGTCCCAGTATATCAAGGGCAATTCGCTCGAAAGGCGCTCCAACGTTGTATCGCTGCATTCTTCCGCGACAGCGTTCCTTTGGTCCTTTCTTGGCTGCACAGGCATCGCAAGACCGGCACCATTTCTCAACGTCGTTTCTTGCGGAACTCCAAAAGAAGCGCTCTCGAACTTTGTTTAATGTCTTCATATAGCCGAAATGCCCTCCTGTTGGGCTGCTGTGTATTTCTTTCAGGACATCAGGTATTCGGTTTTGAGGAAGCAGCAGCTGCCATCTTTTATTAGTTCCATCGTCGCTTTCCCACAGTCGATATAAGACTCCATTTCGAAGGTGAAGTGAGTCCCAGAGAGCCCAGTACCTTTTAGTCATAGGACTGAAGATGGAAACGTCCTGCCACTTGGGTTTCGTAGCCGATGATTCCTTCAGCTCTATTATTGGCTTAATGTTAGGATCCGCCATCTGGTCTTCTCTAACTTTTTCATGACTCCACGGATCTGGCTCCGATGCTGTTGAAGATGTTACTTGTCGGATGCTAGAATTCGCCAAACCGTACTTAGCTTCTGCTCTTGAACAATACCCACAATGCGCAGGACAAGGCTTCCTAGATAAAGCATCCGTATTTTCATGGGAGGAGCCTTTACGATGTTTTATTTCAAAGTCATATTCCTGGAGTCTTTGTTTCACGGGAGCTGTCTCCCGGTCTTGGCTCACGTGACAGTTCCTGCGTAGATGTCCTTCGAGTCCGCAATTCCAGCACTTCGTTGCTTTCTTATCGGAGTTTCTGTTATTTGGCTTATTTAACGCTTCCCGAATCTCTTTTAGCATTTCTTGTTTAAATTTTCTGACATCAAAATTTTCATTTTCTACTTTAGCCGCTCTGATCGGATGGAGATCTTTTCGAGTTGCCTGCTGCGCCGACTCAAACTTCATTGCATAGATTAATGCAGATTTCAGGTCTTTGAGATTTGCCAACCTGAGAGCCTTCTGAATTTCCTGATAATTGACTGCATCGACGAAATGAATAAGGGCCAGATTTTCACGGACATCAGGTGGACAGTCCGGATATGCATGGTGCGCCAGCCTTTCAATATCAGTTGCTAGTTCTTGGAGGCTTTTAGTCTGTTGGCGGGTTTTGAGTTGGAGACGGCTACAGGGCTTTACACATTTTTCTCCGAATCTGAGTTCTAGTGCGTTCGAGAGGGCATTAAAACTGGAAATCTGGTGTTGTGGTAGAACTTCTAGGATATCTACAGCATCGCCTCGGAGTGATGCAGCTAGCTGTGATGCCTTCATCTGGGAATCCCATCTGTTAGTGTCAGCCACGATGGCGAACTGGGTCTTGTACACATTCCACGACGATTTTCCGTCGTACGTACTGGGTTTGATTGCCGTATGAGGAGAACCTGGGAGAATCTTAAAATCTTCAATTTCTCTCTTCGGCTCAGTTCGTTTTTCTTTCAACATGTCTACCTCTTCTCGCAACTTCCTAAATTTTTATTCGAATCTTTCTTCCATATCGGCTATTTTAGTTGCAGCTTCCTCCTTCAATTCCTCTTTCATATCTTGTAATTTGGTTTCAGTTTCCTTTCTAAGCTCCATGATTTCGCTTCTAATCTTGTTTTGCTCCATTTCCATCTGTCGCAGTTGCTCTTGCAGATTTTCTTGTCCGGCTTTTATTTCTTCTTGTCAGGTTTTCATCTCTTCTTGTCCGGCTTTCAGAGCTGCTAACATGTCCATTAAAGCTTTCATTTCCTCCTCCATTGCTTTCTCCTGTAGACGGGTGACTGGCATTCACTCTCAAACCCCACTCCTGACACCAGTTGTTGCGTTATACGGGTTCGTGGATTTGAGAGTATCCGATGAAAACACGATGCAGAACAATAAAAAGCACAATTTATTTACAAGAATCACTATTTACAGCACAGTTCCAAAATTACCTTTAAAAGCGTCGAAAATCTACAATAAATACGCTGAAACAATCAGCAACACAGCTTCAGGCTGTAACTGTAACGGTAGCTTCACGGCAACACTAAACTTATAATAAACACCGTGGAACAATCACCAATACACTGTCAAGTTATACTGTAAAGGTAGCTTCACGGCAAAGCACTATCTCGATCGCTTTCCGTTCACAAAACTCTCGCGTAGTTTAGCGCTCACAGTAAGCAGCTATTCTCACAACTCTCACAATACCGGCTCTCAGATACGCAAGGGTTTATAAAGCTTTTCCTTAGGTTCCACAGGTTTCGAGAAATATCTCGACAGGAAGTTATTCTAGAAGCTTCCCGATTGGACCATGGGATATCGCCGATTTGGTCGCCGAATGGGCGATAAAGTCGGTAATCTGGCAACCCTCCCATACACTATTTTATGGCAACCCTAGTGCTATTGCGGAAAGCTTACACATAGGCGCAACCGCCGAATTTTTCGCAACAATATAAATTTAGTATATTGGCGAATATTTCGCTTTTTAAAAATTTCAGTACTTGCCTATTTCTAGTAAACCGAAAATTTTTCTGGTGCAGGAATAAAACTTGCTTAATTTGAAGACTAACCATACTTTTAAAACTTGAAGAACTCAGAAAGTCTAAATTATCGTGAACAATTATTAAATCAGTTCTAATTAGAGAGCAATGATATGATTTCTTTTTTTTAAATGAAGAACTATTTCTAAAATGATGAGTATGCACTGTGACATATTAGGGTATTATATTACCTTTTTACTCCAGTAGCCGTCTGTGAATACTTCAGTACAGCTCCTTAGAACATTGTAAAGAATCTCCGAGGCCGAACGTAAATTTTCTGTTCTGAGTTTTAATGATGAGGTTATAAGGTATTTCACCCGCCTTCTTGGCATGCCTTCGTGGTGTAGTGGTCAGCATGCTCGGCGCGTATTCCAGAGGCCTGTGGTTCGAATCCCGGTGACAGCATTGCTCATTTTTCACCTCTGCTGCTTTAAAAAATACCCTAATGTTTCTACAGTGGCGCCCGAACTAAAAAAGGTGGTGAATGATGATTCTCCACCGCCAACATTTCGCGATTGGTTTCCGTAATCGACAGTTGCCTTTTAAAAGGGGATATATAAGGTATTTCTTCCGCCTTCTTGGCATGCCTTCGTGGTGTAGTGGTCAGCACGCTCGGCGCGTATTCGAGAGGTCCGTGGTTGGAGTCTCGGCGAGGGCATTGCTCATTTTTTGACATCTTCTGCTTCCAATAATCTAATGTCTCTACAAGGTAAATAACTCTGAATGCCAATATGATCCTAGAAAGAAAATCCGAAGGAAACAATAATTGTTTCAACTGCAGAACAACTGTTTGCACTGTGTTCAAATTATCTATGCATCTTTGAACTGCAGTAAAAAGAGGTAAAACATGAGCTACGCTTTTCCAAGTGATGTCATTTCATAAATTACTTCTGCAGAAAATATGATAATCATTTCCGGCAATTAAATTCATTTATTACTAGATACAGATAATGAAATGATCCATTCCTGAATGTTTTGAATAACGTTGCATTCACCTGTTTGTCTATAAAACAATATTTATTCAAATTTTAATAACATTAAACTAACAAAGTATTATCCGGAGCTTTGATTTTCCAAAGTACAATCATCATTAGATGTTAATGAAAGAAAAACTTTGGCTGACAAAAGTGTTTTCATGACGAATGAAATAAAATTTTCTTCAAATGACTTTTACTTCTTAAACCGAAGTATGTTATTTATTCTTTATCATTGCACACAGTTTTGTAATACAAATAATGTTAATATACATATATAATATAGTTAGGGTACAGGCGCAAAATTCATTTATTCATTATTTTATGCAAATATAATTTCACGGCAGTAGATCATATTTTACACTCCGCATTGCTATTAACATTATTTTGACAGCAAAGAAAGGTTTTATATCGTATCTTGTAGACTATTATTGTTGATTAGATACACCTGCCATAGAAAATTAATGATCTCAAGCAGAGGTGGAGATACATGCATTTTGAAAGGAAATTTTTCTTTCTCGTTGAAATTAGTTTTACCAGAGGTAATTTGTCAGCCCTGGAAAGGAAAAAAATGTTTAAAGAAATGTTTTAATTTGTGCTTCTATATCGAAAAGAAAAAGCCATGTTTTTGACATTATAATTTGTCTTTATAAAAATAAATTTCTGTTTCTAAATAATCGATAATATCCATATGTACATATCAGGTAAATGTACGTATTTAAATGTATATACGAAAGTGAATTGTTGGGTGTAAGTGTATAAGCAGAAGCCAAAATATTGAAAAAGCAGAGAAACGATGCGCCAGTGAAACTATTGTCGTAAGTGTGCATAACAGTTTCTCCAGTCTTGACTTTTATTTGAAAATCGCTCTAATGTTAACTTCGACGAAGAGCTTATTTGTTAAATCTTGGTCAGTTCAGCTCAATAAAGTAAAGTAGCTTTACCCTACGTTTCATAGAAACGTAATTGTAATAGAACACGAAAGAAAATGAGCATTATAAACAATGACTATTTACGTACTAAGTAATATTTTATTTTATGCATAAACTAAGCTTTTATTTCTAATTTATTCTGTTTAGTATGATTTTGTTTCGGAATCATTTGTAGTGGATTAGGATTTCAGAAGTAGGAAACAAGAGAAAGCAGCTATACCTTCACGGAGTTTTAAACCCTGGACCCTTCTATTGTCAGCCGGACGTGCTACGTTTTGCACCGTGAAGTCACACAGTGGGGAAATCATGCGATAGAATCCACCTAAATTCACTGAAAAAGCGACTGGACAGGGAGAAGGTCCAAGTATTTAATACAGGTGGTGAGGAATATCCACCTAATGCACCACATTTTAACAATCTGTATTAGCTTATTATCTCATTCAGTGATCTCTGTTAGTTTATTATCTCATTTAGGTCCACCTAATTATTTTATTTATTTTAGGATATATGTATTCATCAGATTTTAATCAGGCACCATTTGAAGAATCTTAGAGTTATTTTGAACGCCGAGTTTCGTTGGAAATCAACTATGACATTCGTTAGAAATCAGCTATGCCCAGCTATGTCGCAGGTATTCGAACTCCGTATCTTACGGACATGCTATTAATTATAAAACAAGAACCTTTTCTTCATAGGCAAAACAAAGAAACCACCTATGCAACCAGCATAGGATCACCAAGCTGCTAAACAAAAGGGATTTCAAACCTAAGTTGAAACCCTAATGTTAAGCAATCTTATCTAATCCGACTATAGGTGAGTATTTCAGAGATAAGAAAATGATGCTTTGTTAAAGCCATATAATGCAAGTAAACAACATTTCTATTTACATCATTTTGTCCTCCTAGTAATTGCATATAATCTCTGGTTGTAATTATATTTAATAGCTGTGTGCTATTAATTGGCCAAAAAAAAACACTTTAACTCATGTTCGTTAATTTTTCCTAGTTTTAAACTCATCAGTTTCTATGGCCTCGCACTTGATTGGTACAAGAAGAAACGTTAATAATTTCTCCATTTTTAGTGGGCATTATATTTAGAGTTGATATAGAAAGAATCAGGGGTTAAATTTTAAACAAATCATCATAAAATATATTTGACAGTTTCACATCTATATAAAGTTTAAAATTACAATGGAGTTTATGAATAATGACAACTTTAGCACAAAAATATTCGAAAAAAATTGTTTATCTGCTTAATGTTTACGTGTCATGGATATCTCACTCAGTGCCTTCTCTTAAATTAACAAAATATATAATTTAATATCTAGTATTAATATTTATTTATATGATATTTATTATATTAAATAAATAAATACTAATGATAGTAAATTTTCTCTCTCTACATATACATACACAGCCACATGCACGCGCACGCACGTTTTAATCGTAAAAATTTTAAAGCTTGTGTATAGAACTATAGCTTTTTTGGCGTGACATTTTAGTTTCATTTGAACAATAAGGTTTCATTATTTCATTTTTTCACAAAGCTTGATTTTACGTTGCATTATACATTGACATTGTACTTACATTTTACATAATTTCCTTTGCAATTATGATAGCAAAATATTTTATTGCCGTAGTCTGAACCATAAGAAGTGATAATGAAATTATATGGTAACAGGCCTGTGCGGTTAATGTGGAAAGATTTGTTTACTCAATGACGAAACGTATCGTGTACAATTTCAGGATCCAGGGGACAGCGAAAAATCATGCTTTTCGTCAAAGCAATCAAATTTTGGGGAATGCGTATTTTTGTTCATATACGTGATTCCTGTAAGAATTCAGTATCCTATGCGCTTTTTAATTCTTTAAGCAACTTTGAAACTTGAAGCCAATTAGTGCGAGAAATAATCATAGCCTTCTAAGAGAAAGGAAAGAAAGTAAACAAATTAAAATGAAAATCTAGAAAGATCTTCAGCGCTTACCATTGGCGGGATTTAAAACCACGAATGACAAATTTTGGAGACCAAATTATTGAACTCCTTAGCAGTTTTTCATTTAAAATCTTTATAAAGTTTCGAAATTGACCTGCATAGCAATCATCTAGTGAATGAATTCTTTCCTATTGGTGTCACAGAAAATCTATTCGAAGCCAGTATACCATTTTTCTATCAAGCACTACAACGTTTACTTAATTTACTACCATAGCAGTAAAGTTTTGACAAAGATGATCCTGATTCCAACGAAATTACAGTGAGCTATAAAATGTTGCTAATTATAATATGTAATTTCTTTGTTTTTTATTAGTATTGATGAAGGATTATATTATAGAATTTCTTTGTGTCTTATTAGTATTGATGGAAGATTATAATTACGCTAATTATAATATGGAATTTCTTTGTTTCTTATTAGTATTGACGAAGGATTTTCTCCCTTCATACTTTATAGCTTTAGCAAACTGTATTATTTATTAAAAAAATGTTGATAATTAAATATTGTGGTTGGAATTGAGAAAAGACGCGTACAGAGAAATAAAGACCTGAATAAAATTTTGATGTATGCATAAAAGAGTTTTTTTCGAGAGTTTATTGAATTTAAGAAAAAATTACCGTTTGTCAATTGTATATTCTTCTTTTTCCTTTGTCATAAACATATTGTTTTCGCTGCCATACAAATGAGAGCTAGGGAAAATAATTCTTTTTGTAGTTATGTACAAGAACAGCGAAAAAACGAATTGTCAGAGAGCTTAAAACTTCTCTGACGACAGTTGCATCGAAGACGAAAATGTATAGCACAAAAAAAACCGAATGCTGAAAACCTTTCTCCCAATCACATGCAAAAAATAGTTTAAATATTTTGGTTGAGATAATTTAGTGTTCCTGGTCTCATATTGAACAGTTCCTTGGTATTTTGAGTAAAATATGAGGTAATACATGAAATATTTGCTTAGAATATTTGCTTAGATGATATATTTGCTTAGAACATGAAATATTTGCTTAGATGATATATTTGCTTAGAACATGAAATATTTGCTTAGATGATATATTTGCTTAGAACATGAAAAATTTGCTTAGAACATGAAAAATTTGCTTAGAACTTTGGACGTAAAACGACTCCAAAGCTGACTCCCATACCAATGGAAGTCATCCATAATATCAACGTTCCTCAGGGCATGCGGAGCCAGATTAAACGGGAGATGAAATTTCTGATTTGTACTTGACGAATTTTTGTAGCTTTGTGTGCACAGGAGCAGGAGGAAGACGATCAGTCCCGGGACTATTCCTTTTCATGATGGACATTTTCCATGATGGCTGTAACCCAAAACAAGGCCAAAAACGTATGTTAGAATAACTAAAAAAGTACTCATATTGGGTGTTCTTGCCTATGTCTTAAATTCAGTGTCGAATAACTGCAAAGTATACAGTTCTTTAATAAAATTTTGTATAGTCCCGAGACGGATTCTTTTCCTCCTGATCCTAGTACACACGATGCGACAAATCCTTCACCAAGTAAGAATCAGAAATTTCATCTCCCGCTTAATCTAACTTCCCATGCCCTCAATGGTGCTCGTATGAGTTTCGAAGTCCTCATACGCCAGAGAATGATTCACTGACAAATTTTGAAACCATGTTACCAAGTCGACCATAGGCTTGTGAAGTTTATCTATTTAGTTTTAACTAGTAGCTCATTTTAAGTTGAAAAGTCTTTCCTATTTACTCTCCTTTCACCCAAGCTTTTCATGCCAGAGTGTAAATCAGACAGAGAGAGTTTATTCAGATTAATGTAGAATGAAGTGCTATTTAAGCAAGAGTTTCGGAACTTAGTTCTCAGAGCGTGTCTGCCTAGTCTAGGCCCCGTTGTGTTGTGAATAATCGGCGTTTATGTGTTGTTGTCTTTAGGCTTGTATCCCCGGTTACTTTAGACCAGAGCTTTTTCTGGGCGTTAAAGTATTCTGTGAGCCATAGGCAAACCTACACACCTTGAAATAAGTATTTATTAAGTATTTCTGTCAAGAAGAGTTGGCTTTGTCAAGAAGAGTTCGTGTAACCCAAGTTGCGTCATTTCTTAATTGTATGATTGAATAAAGGATCTTATACACCCTTCTTCTCATTTCTGTTTAATTTCACAAGTCTAGAGAAAATAATTCTTCAAAAGATCTTAAAGATTTATGTTCCCAAAGAGGCACAGTCTTTACAGGCTTTCTAATAGTTTAGATCAGTGGTGCGCAAACGTTTTTCAACTGCGACCCCTTTTGTAGAGAGAACGTGTTTGGCGACCCCTAGAGATAAATGTTCACAAATACGATGTATATTTTGCGCATTTCTTTCGTTTCATCGAATAAAAACATCATCATATTTGACTCATATTAATTTTATTTATAATTTTAAGAAAATACTTTTTGTATAACACAAAAATCAGTAAATTGCCCTTTAATGAGATGTATGTGGCTGCAAGTTTCTAATTATCTCATCGATGTTTGGATGTATGTTGCTAACTGCAATTCACATATCATCTTCAGGGTTTAAACGCGAGCGGTATTTAGTTTTTATTGAAACTAGTTTTCTAAATCTAGTTTCACATAAATACGTTGATGCAAATTGTATTAACACTCTGATGGCATTCTTGCATAAAACGGGATATTGTTTTTCCACGGATAGCAAAACTTTTTGGCAAGGCTGAGTCTTAAATTGATTTCGAAGAGTATAATCACTAATTAGATCTATCAATTGCTCTTTCTTACTAATTTGAAGAATTGAACTGCATATGTAAAAGGAAAATGGATCACGAATCCAACCAAGATCATTTTCAGGAAAATCCCCGAATCTTCTCGAAACATTTTCTTTGAACTTTTGAATGTGATTGGAAATGATGTTTTTAAATGTAAATATATCTATATTATTTTCCTTGATAAAATCGTTAAAGCAAGGGAACATGTCGGTGTTGTTTTTATTCAGTTCAGTTTGCCAGAGACTAAGCTTATTCTTAAAAGCTTGAATTTTACTGGCTGAAGTTATGATAGTTGAATTCTCACCCTGCTAGCTCAAATTTAAGTCGTTAAGTGTTTAAAAAATATCAACTAAATAGCTCAGCTTCCCTAGCCAAACTTCACTGATATAATAACTTGCCAATCTATGTTTCCTTTCGATTAAAAACATGTACACTTCATTTCTCAAATCAAATATCCGTCGTAGTATTTTCCCACGTGAAAGCCATCTGATTTCGGTGTGTAACAGTAATCTCTTATACGTTGAACCCATCTCATTGCAAAGTATTGAAAAGAGACGGCTGTTGTGGCTGTTGCATTTAATGTATTTAATTGAACTAACAGCGTCTTGTAATATGTTGTGCAACTCTTCATCCATATCTTTTGCAACAAGAGATTGCCGATGAATCATACAGTGATTAAATACCATATGAGGCGCCACCTTCTAAATTAAGCCTCTGAGCCCTTTGTTCGAACCTGTCAATGCTGCAGCACCATCAGTACAAACCGCACACACAGTTCGCCCAGGTAAGGGACTTTGTTTCAAAATATTCATTTATTACTTCGAATATTTTTTCTGCAGTTGTTTTTCCTTCCAAACTTTTGCAACATTAAAACGTTTCTGTTATATCTTCATTAAAAATAAACCTAACGTAAATAATTAGTTGTGACATTTTAGTAATATCGGTAGTCTCGTCCAGTTGTAAAGCAAATACAGATGAATTTTGTATGCGTTTTATGACTTCTGACTCGATATTTCGTGACAATTTGGAAATCCGCCGAGACACGGTATCTCTTGATAATGGTATTGTTTTTAGTTCATTTCCATATTT
>KK113956.1:0-24164 GCA_000611955.2 Stegodyphus mimosarum
GGAGTTTGTGTGTTTTCAAGATGGGTGCCGGTATTCGAATACTTTTTTGACAGGCTGTACATTTATGATTTATAAATTCTGGTCCAGTTGGTATGATACTATTGTGAATTTTGTATAATTAAAAATAAAAAATCTGAGGTAACCTCAACCGGAAAAATAAGGTTGCAGGAGCAAGTTCATTTAAAATTGGTGTAAATGGTTATTTCGCTAAATTAGTGAGATATCTCCAAGTTGGCAATGGTTCTAGCGACTAATTTTGTTTCCAAATTTGGCAAGAGATTTCCAAAGTCGCTAACATTTTGCGACATTTTTGTGTGGTCAATTGTAATTGAATAGTTCTAACTACGTAACTGTATTCGACCTTTTGGGCAATTTATTTTAATTCTATTTTGTCCCATATTTTCCCCCTGGTCTTTAGAACTGGTATAAAATATACGAAGTTCTTTTTTACACTCGTCTGAAATACGAAATTGCCCCCTTTCTAGTATATAACTTTCCTTCGCATCCTAGCTTGATTTTTCGCCCATCGGTGCAAAAAGACTTAGCGGGTGCAAAACAAGACGTGTGTCTGCTTTGTCTGTCTGCAACCAAGGTTACTGAAAATTTCTCGGTGGCTGATGGAGAACTATGTAAGATCGAAGAGAGCATCAGTTCTCAGTCAGAATTGACTTCGGAGTACTGAGAAGTCTCTGTGTAAGCTTCACTCTTTAGATGAGCTTTGCATTGCTTTGTGTTTAACATTCTCAGTAGTTTGAAGTGGTAACTGCTGACCGTGTTTTGTGATATTAAGGACAGCTGTACGAATACTTTTGCGAAAAGTTCCATAACTGTAAAGTGTTTCTTTTGGTAAAATAAATTTTATCTAGCTGTCATGGTTTTTGTGTGAATTCAATACATTAGGAACCGGTACGCACGTAAAATTACAACTATAGTCTACTTTTAACGTACGGGCTTCATGCCTTGAGGTGTGACAAAACTACTAGGGATTTCTTGAGAATTGAATAATTATTAAGTACCTCTGCCATGATTTTTTACAATTTAGTGTACTTATAGTCTGAAAGATTCCAAGTTAATGAAAATTTCAGCTATTGATAGATATTTATCTCAACACTTCATATAAATAAAAAGGTGAATGCAATTTGCATGTTTAAATTAAACATTTAAATTTAAATCTTAAAGAAATTCATCTGGATTTTAATATGGTTAATATCTTATGAATACTTTTGAAGCTTGATTTTCTTGTAAAAAATTATCAACATTTCTTAAAACAAGTATTTGGTTTCAGTAATTTCTTATGTAATCAATTAGGGAGTCTCCACTCCACTATATGAATATCTAAGATATTTGATTGTTGTGAAAAGTTTGTAAAACTATATTAAATATTATTTTTGGAAAATGTAATTATGTTAAAAAATGCAATACGATTTTTTTTGTTCTAGATATCTTTACATTGTGTGCAACAGAACGGGTGTTCTGACTTCGGGCTGTCCATTTAAAAATGAACTATGGTTCACTGCAAACTTTAATAATGCCTTCTTAAGCAATAAAAATGCAGATTCCTTAATTCTGAACTCAGAAGAGCATGTTTCAACTCACTTATATGTCCCCCATATTCTTCAGTGCTATTAAATCCGAAAATTTCTGCGGCTAAGTTAACATCATTTATCCGCAATCTCACACTATTTTCCTTTTGTAAATAAATGCCTTAATGTCTAGAGAAAACCCATTGTTATAGAAAACGGATAAAGTTTAAAAAAGCAGGAAATAAACATATTGTTCTTTTGTTAAAGTATCCGAAAAGTTTTAATCCTGTTCTCCTGCCTTCGTATATAAACCAAAGTTTAAATTGCACCGGTTCTGGTAATTCTTAGTTTCTGTCATAAATCATAATTCTAGCCGGAGCGCAACGGAGCCCTAAATAAGAAAGCTCGGATACTTCTTTTATTGGGCTAAACAACAAATTCAGCAAAAATTTAATCTCGAAAATTTTATTTTTAGTATAAAATTATATTAAAAATCGGTTCTAACTTCTGATTTCAACCTCTCTTTCCTTGGAAAACAAACCTTTAGACGGATGTCGAAACTTTTAACGAAAGAAAAGTCTCCACTCACATGTAAGGGCTTGTTTTCCTGAAATTGCGATGAATTTATGACATGGAGTAGGTTTTTCGTTCCAACGCTAGTATCTTCTAGCGGAAAAGAGCACCTGCAGACTTTTCGGAAAAATGTAACGAAAGACGGAGGATTGAAAATTGTCATTTGTTGCTTTTTCATTATTTAATCATCGGATTCGGGGAAAATTTCTTCCCCTGTTACAATCTGCTTGGCAACTAGAATTATATTGGCGGAGGATCTTTGTCAGATGGAACGTTGGACTCTTCTCTTTTTGTTTTCATATTTACAAGTCATGTTTTAAAATTTTATGTGTCTTCTGTTGCTTTTTATGGCCTTCTGTCTAGTCTCATTAGTGAAACTTTAACCATTTCAATGCTTTTCATTTGTGTGCTGGAAAAAAGAATGCTCTTTATTTCTATCATTCCTTGAAGTAGTACACTATATTCAGGGCTTAAATTCAACCGCAGATTGGTTGAGCTATTTCTCAGTTTTTGTGTGAAATATAAATTCCAGCCGCAACTCTAAATAAGCAAGGGTTCAGTACTTTATTTTTATTATTTAACTATTTACCATTTATTTAATAATTTATTAAATTTTTGTTTTTCTTTGTACATTTTATTAAATTTTAATCTTAGTTATTTAATTAGTCTAATAATTAATTGTTTAAATAATTAATTAATTTTAAAATTATTAATAATTTCATTAGTCATCTTATTTATTTAGTCTTGTTCCTGTTTCCTGACGGTCTTCCATAGCGCTCCCGCACTTCTAATTTCAGAAATTAAGTCCCGATATAAACATACTGCAATATAACATACTGTAATATAATCATAAGCTCCAAAAGAAATGAAAAGACTATAAAACGCAGTATAAAATTTTAAGAGTTGCTTTAATTTACTATAATTTTTCTCATTTCATGGGCGGCTGAGAAGTAAAATCGCTGAACGCTGGTGAACTCCGGTTCAAATCTTGGGAAATAAGCTAGCTGCGTGGGAAATCTCGTGTTTTTCCCAATCGTTAGCACAAATACAACTCAGTTTCTTTTAGAAAAAGAGAAACTCTGCCTTCTCTTCTCCACAAAGTTATCTTTCCGTTTAGGCAGATAGCTGCTGAGTGTTGCCATAAGCCTAAATTAGGTAAAATTATAGAAAATTATTTTTCGCAAATTTATGGCACTATCATAATTTCCCTTAAAGTTCTTAGCGATGATTTATCTTCATAGTCTCTCTCTCATCTCAGGTTCTTTAAGCATAAAATTTTAACATAGTGTTGCGGAAAGCCCAGCTGCAGTAAGATAGCTCCCCCGCAATGCGGGTTTAGGGTGTCCAGAAAATGGCAGGGTTGCCAGATTTGATGCGAAATCGTCCATTTGGTGACAAAATAGGCGATATGCTATAGACGGAGCCAGAACATTCTAGAGCGAATTCTTACCAGATTTTCCCAGAATGTTCTCAAAGGCAGGTCAAAAGCTATGTAAAACCTGCCTGTACGCGGAGAGCAGTGTATCATGAAGTTTATCGTGAAGGGTATCTTGAGTGTGTTGAGTTCAGTAGTAGTGCTTTGAGTTCAGAGATTAGCTCGAGAGCGATCGACCGAGTCGGAACCTGTAATTTAGCGCTTTTCCGTGAAGTTGTCTTCATCTAATAGCCTAATAGTTTAAAGGCTGTGTTGCTGATTATCGACGGATGTAAACGTGTCTCCTATGTAATACAGACGAATAAATTGTGTTTTGGGTTCTTCATCAAGTGTTGTTATCAATCACTCCAAATCCACGAACCCGTAGAACTCAACAATATTAATTTTAACTATTTAAAAAGGTTAATCATTATCTTAAATAATCAACTAACCGTTAGTTTAAAAAATTAGTGCTATAGTGGGAATTCAATTTTGTAAAAGAGCTTTTCAGAACATTAACTTTCTTTTTCCTTTTTATCTATCAAATTTCGTATAAAAAACTTTCTTTACAATACGTTAATATTCTTCTTCCCTTAAATTTTTACTCTTCCATTCTAAAATCATTTCTTCTTCATACAAAAAAAGAATCACTGGAAAATTTCATACACTCATGGAATTTTGCATCTTACTTCCCTGCTCCATATTTAACTGTCACATTTTTGACGTATTACTAACAAGTGAGATCAGTACTAAGAGCATTATACATATATTTTAATGAAAATTTAATGAAAGAATTCTCAAACGATTCATTAAAGAGAGCTTTTGTTACGCAAGCCTTACTATTCCACTTCCTAACAGTGAGCAAATGCTCAAAAGGTTTTCCTTGCAATGGGCGAGATGTTTACATCGACAAATGAGCATAAATTTGCATTTAAAGTCGTCTGATCCACTTTCACAAAAAAGTTCATCGTTTTTATTTTGTACTTTCATAGTGAACAAAACTTGTATTATTTGTATATTTTTACGCTATATGTTTTATAATGACAACACTTGTCAGATTACTGTGCTCTCTCTGCCAAGCCTATCCTGGTTTTTCCTATTTTCCTCATCGTTTGGTTCTCCAACTTTGTGGTGCATGGTCTATCTCCTCTCTTCACCTCAGACCGCCCACCAGCGGCCGAGCGGTAAAGACACTGAACACTGGTAGTTCGGTCCGAGGTTCGAGTCCCGCGAACGGGCTGGCTGCAAGGGCGTTTTCGTGGTTTTCCCCATGTGTAACGTGTATACGAGCCAGTTTCCCTTAGAAAGTCCTCCACGAAGGCCTCCCTCCCCTTAGGCAGATAGCCCTCGTGTGCTTTGCCATAATTGAATAACCTAATCTAACCTCACCTCAGACCTCCTATTACGCCCGAGTACTACGCCGTGTGCCTTTATGGCAGATTTATCAGTGAGCCGGCAATATCGCACTTTATTAGCGATAGCCCGGCAATACCTGCATTGATTGATTAATTGATTGATTTCACAAAAAAGCAAAGTGAGCTTATTCTCAAAAACTTTAAAATCTGGGGCAACTTTAGTAGCTTTGTGGTGTAAGTTCGTTGACCCATATGATTTTAAAATATTTCGTTCTTATTCACATTGAAAACATGTTGCGGAACGTAAACTCTCTCTTCAAGGATTTTAAAAAATTGGAGCTTAAATTTTCTGATGCATTTTTATCAGCAGAATCATGAGTTTCCTAAAGCTTTATATTGCGCAAATTCAAACGACGCTTAAGTTCTCAAGTCGGCCTTTGTTTATTGGAAAGTGAAATTTCTCTACTCATCTTTATCTTAAACGAAACGGGGGAAAATCTAAAACTTTGTTTCGAATAGCAACACCATCCACAACTGAACCTCTTTCGTTTACTTAATTATCAACTCAAGATATCGTTCTCATCTTTTTCCCGTTGCGGAATTTTTCTTGAATCTTTGTTGATGTATCCGCTTAAAGCTTTGACATAAATCAAATCTTTTTTTCTTTTTTTCTGCTGTAGGTTGTTATGATTAATTTGTTTATAGCTAGTTCTCTTGCTATTTAAAATTCCTATTTACTGAGATAATTTAAAAAATTTGCGTCTTTTTGTTATTTACCATTACTTGTCTTCCTGTTAAGACACAAAATGAATTTTAAAATTGAAAATAAATACAAATGCAAAAGGAAAAGAGAATAAACATTGATAACTACATAATTACAGCTCTGTTAATGTGAGTCAAATGATTGCAACGTGGCCTGGGTCATTCAGCTCATAGGCAGCGATATTGCCAAATGCGCCTGTGGATAGTCTGTTATAAAAACAATTAACAGATAAGTGTGCTCAGCAAGGTTTTGCTATATAATTCGAAAGATAGAATTATATAATTACAGACTGTTATATATGTATGTATTTTTTGATAACAGAAATTTTATATAATGTATTTTAACAATAATATTTGTTGAAAGGTTCGCCTACCACTTAGAGCTGCAAGTACCCATCCTAAGGTCAGCAAGTTCTTCTGTAGTTACACTGCTCGACATTGAAAATGCAACACCAAGAAGGAGTGGCCAGAAAGTGATGAAATTTGGAGAAAAGACAGAGACAGCAAGCAGCAATAAGTGATCTTTATTTCAAAATGATAGTCAGAATACAGAGCGAGAACGGCGTCGGCTCAGTAGGATGTAGGACCACCGCGGATAGCTATGCACGAAGAAACACGTCTAGGCATAGAGTCAATAAGAGTGCGAATGGTGTCCTGAGGGATGGCTCTCCATTCCCTTTCAACCATTTGCCCCAGTTCGTCTTCTGAAAGAGGCAGGGGGAGAGTCTGCAAACCGCGTCCAATCACATCCCACACATGTTCGACTGGTGACAGGTCAGGAGAGTACGGTGGCCAGGGAAGCATCTGTATACCTTGCAGAGCATGTTGGCAGATGCGAATACTGTGTTGTTGGGCGTTATAAATTGCATTAGGCAGCGGCTGAAGGTAGGGGACTGCCACTGGTCGCAGTACATTATCCAAGTATCTTTAGGCCGTCATAGAGCCCTGAATACGAACTAGAGGTGACCTGGAATCGTAGGCAATAGCGTCCCAAACCATTATGCCACGTTGTCGCGCGGTGGGGCGTTCTACAGTTACTGCCGGATTAGATCTGTCGCCACGTCGACGCCACACACGTATGCGGCGACTGTCACTTGATAAACAGAAGCGTGACTCATCTGAGAACACAACCTTTCGCCATTCTGTCATCCACATCGCTGCATTCCGGCACAATTCTAAACGTTGGCGTCTATGCTGTGGGGTTAATAGCAGCCTTCTTAACGGACGCCGTGAGTGCAGGCCACGTTCAACCAATCGACGGGAAATGGTTGTCGTCGACGCGGGAACATCCAGGGTATTTTGCACATGCTGCAGAATCGCGGTACAAGTGACTTGCGGGATCGCCACAGCTTGTCGGCGGATGCGTCGATCCACGCTTGCTGACGTCACTCTGGCTGCACCTGCACCCCTCCTTCTTCCCACATTCCCTTGTTCCAACCAAGTTCGCCATAGCTGATGCACCGTGCTCGCATCCATGTGGGTATCAGCTGAGATTTGACGTAAGGACCAACCCACCCTTCTCAGTCCGTAAAATCGTCTATCTGCTGGAAGTGCCTTCGTTGATGGCGGTCTGGCAATCTCTCCTATTATACGTATCCTCCGGGACAAAAACCAACTTTCTTCGATAATTCGTCTGGCAGAAATAACGACACGAATATTGCCCATTCTGCATGTTCCTTCCCTTATATGTTACCTCACGTGCGTCGGAGAGCTGTGCATTTCACATCATTCGTATAACTCAGTAACGTGCGTCTACTCTGAAATTTGCATACATTTCTGACCACTCCTTTTTGGTGTTGCATTTTCAATGTCGAGCAGTTTGTATACAATCTAGTTTTCCTCTTATAAAACAGGAAAACTAAGCCCTGAGACTGTTTTACTTGGGCTCTGTATGGATATATGTAATAAAAAGGATATGTATGTCTAAAGAATATCTAATGCGGTGACAATTTATATACGCAAAATTTTCAGAGGAATGTCAAATTAATTGAAAAAGAATAAAGAAAATCCGAACGCATCCAGATTATTTTTAAACGCTTTTGAAGTGTGATTTAAAGTAATCAAATATGTTATTTTATTTCTATTCCTTTCTATAGCGTGTTTTCTCTTTGTAACTTCATTACTCTTGGGGTTTTCATTTTTTTATCATTGGATTAAACTCGGCGAAATGATCAAAAATAAAAACTGCAAGAGATTTTTATTCTAAAACTATAAGAAATGTTTTAAAGATATTATAGGTACATCACTGTATATTATTTTTCACTATGTATTATTTTTAATTTTGAATAACTTTCCTTTATTCTCTTGTTTCCAGCCTACAACTTCCTATGAGAATGAGTTTTCAGAATCGCGTCTTATGCAACTGAGGAAGAATCAGAATTTAAGGGGAAGTCTCGGTTATTTCCGTAGAAGAGCTTAGAAGATGTTATCAGAGCGTTTTCTGCCTTCTGGCCATGTCGTTGCTTTATACCAAATCTTACTACGTTCGGCCTTATTGCTACGTCCCTGTTAGTATTCGCTGGTGAGGTTTAATTCAGAGCTAACTCATTTAGTCATTCCTGTGCAACTTCGGCTAAATGTTCAGTTAGTTAGCGTTAGTTCAATTTCTTATTTTCTATTCTCAGTTAAAGCCCAAGTGGAGGTTTCCTGTAAGCTCAAGAAGGGGCATCTGTAAATATTCTAAATATAAATAAAAGGGTATTTTAACCCTTCTTTGGATTTGTTACTCTACCTTTTTAAAAGTCAGCGAAAAGTCTCTACACACTTCTTAAGTATTCTAGTTGCCAAGACAACCAAATTCAACTGGAATCTTACAGCTTTATAATGTAATATCAGTACTAAATCTGTGTGAGGTTAAATGAAGAAACATATCGGGAGATTTAGCTAAAAGACTACAAGAGCCGTATCAAAGGAAGCGTTAAGCTTTAATAATATTTTATTAATTTAGAAGTCAAATAACAAAAATCAGCGTTATATTTGTAAATTTTTACAGGAATCATCGAAACGAGTCCTTTTACATTTGCGCTTTGGTAGTTGAGGATGATGGTTCGGTAAAACCATCGAAACTAGTCCTGTGAAAATTTGCAAATATAAAGCTGATTTTTGTTATTTGACTTCTAAATTAATACTTGTTCGGCGTGTTATTTTATCTTAATATTTTGTTATTGAAATATTTCATTTCTTAATATTTTGTGTTGACTATTTCGTCTCTCATAAGCAATGTAAACAGAGTTTTTCAAGCTGAATGGTACAAAAGAAAACATGCCTATGATTGGGTGTAATGTATTTATTTTACAAGTGTAAATATAGTATGAAATGCAACTTTTCAGATTTTCGAGAACATTTACAGATGCTCTGGTAAGAACTTATGACGTTTATATGATTATCTAGTTCTTGCTGCACCCGTACTAGCATAACCTGATGATAAACTGAGACGTTTGCATAGTATATCTACTACTTTAATTGCTGTTAGACATGTAGAAATGAGGGTAAGAACATCTTGTCTTTTACATATCTTCAAAGGAAGAAATTGCAAGACATTATCGAGTACTCTGAAGGTTTAGAACATCAGTAGTATGTCTTTTGAATAAGAACATTCAGTCCAGCATTTAGAAAGATGCTGGATGAGGTTTGGTTTTAGTTTATTGAACTATGGCAACGCACTCGAGGACTATCTGCGTAAAGGAAGGGATACCTTCGTAGAGGACTTACTAAAGGAAACTGGCTCGTATACAAGTTACACATGTTGAAATCCACGAAAACGCCCACCCCCAGTCAGCCTGTTCGCCGAAATTCGAACGAACTATCAGGGTTCAGCTATTTTACCATTCAGACGCTGGTCGGCCTTGCTGAGTTAGGTAATGGCGCATGTGTCCTTTCCAATCATGTCTTGCTGCAAAATAAAATCAGGTGCGTTTTTATTCCGATGGGATGGCATCCACTCGAATTAGCATATCCAGATATGTGAACCCTATAATCGTAATTTCTGTGCAGAAGGAAGTTCAGGCATGCTTGGATATGGAGCAGAAAACATTTATCTTCGAAGGATTACATTTGTGGTCCCTTGTAGTATTCATACTTTCCATGTAATAAAAATTCAAGAATAAAAGGTTCTCTTTCGTCACAAACAGAGATTGCCACACAGTAATAATTATAAAATTATTTATTAAAAAACGGCATAGCTTGCATCGAAGGTTCAGTATACCTAGGTTCACATCTCAAACTCCTCTCACTTCCTCATAAACAAAAACAGAAGAAGCGCCCTCTATCGGCATTACAGTTAATGTTATGGGGAATTTATCAACACTACCCACCTGATAATTTTTACAAAATTATCACTATATCAGCATACAAAAAAATAACAAATGTAAGAAAACTACTTACATATCAATATCAGATACATTCCTGATGTAAACATAAGCAGCAAAAACAAAAGAAAGCTATAAAATCAACAAACAATTAATAGCATAAAAATTCAAAAGTTACTCAAAAGGTAAATATTAACTTGAATTATAAACAGTAAATTATTAGAATTTAAAAGTTGATAGTTCAGTTCATTTTCAGTCTGATAGTTCAAGAGGGTATATTAACTGCACAGGTCTCTTGAAGTCCCCTCTTTTAGTTTTCACCATACATGATCTAACAAGACCATCACGTCCTTTAAACACTTGAATTATTCGACCTAAATCCCACAAGAACTTAGATTTTGTTGTTCCCTCAGGTAAAACTATATCACCAACGTTAAGATTCTTCTTACTTTCAGGAGTATCGAAGAAATGAGCATTTCGTAAATTGAGAAGGTATTGATTTTTCCATTTTTTCCAGATATGTTTTAGAAGTGTTGTTTGATATTGTTTTCGTTTCAGTAGACCTTCTCTAGTTGGAGAAGTATTCAGGATTTCAGCAAAATTACATGGATATTCAATTGTATGTCCGATCAACAGAAAATCAGCCGGTGTAAGCGGTTCGGGTTCATGCAAGTCATTATAAACATATGTCAAAGGTCGTCTGTTCACAATATTTTCAACCTCGGTCAACACAGTCATAAATTCTTCAAAATTTAGTTGAGCTCTGCCTAAAATCTTTTTCAGAGGTTCCTTAATGCTCTTCATAAGACTCTCGTAGAAGCCTCCCCACCATGGGGCAAGTTCAACGATAAATTTCCAGGTAAAGCCTTCATTTGCTAGAAAATTTTGAAAGTCTTGTCCTTTAATTATACTGTAAAAATATTGCAAATCTTTAGCAACATACCTGAAGGTTTTCGCATTATCCGAATAAAAGGTAAGACAGTTGCCTCTTCTTCAAATGAAACGTCGGAGGGCCCAAATGAATTTGTTTGCAGACATGTTGGAAACAAGTTCCAGATGTAATGCCCGTGTAACGGCGCACGTGAACAATACGATGTACGACTTCTGACTCCCATTTCCAGATGTAATGTAAACAGGACCCGTGAAATCCACACCGGTAACGTAAAAAGGTGGTGTTTCTGTAATCCTCTCTTTGGGTAATTGAGCTGTCATTTGTTTCGCTGGTTTTGCTGCATATTTTCGACATATCAGACAGCTTCCTATGACTTTCTTCACCAATTGGCGGCCTTTAGGAATCCAAAACTTCTGTCGCATTTTTGTTAAAGTTGTAGCCACCCCTGCATGTAGAACGTTGTTATGTTCTCTTTTTACAATTAATTCAGTAAATCTGGAGTCTTTAGGAAGAAGAACTGGATGTTTTTCGTCGACTGTATACTCAGTACCTTCTAGTCTTCCTTTAATTCGAAGAATTTGGTTTTTATCAAGAAATGGTGCCAAGCTGAATATACTAGAGCTCGGAGAAATTGATTTGCCAGATTGAAGTGCCTTAATTTCAGGTGTGAAGAAATCCATCTGAGCTTTGCGAACACAAAATACTTCAGCATCCTGAATTTCAGAAGCACTTAATGGTCCACTATTAGCTGATAGTTTTCTTGCTTTAGCAACAAAACGTTTGATCCATGCCACAATTCTCAGAAATTTCAACACGCTACTAAATTTTCTTATGTCTAATAGTTGTTCATCTTTTTTCACAATAACGTCACAAACAAATATCTTAGTACGGCGTTCTAATTGTTCATCGTTCTCTATGTCAAAATTCTGTTGAATTGGCCAATTAGTACACTGATTTTGTAACCATTCTGGACCATACCACCAAAGTGAACAATTCTTCAGATAATTCACGCTCAAACCTCTGGTTAATAAGTCTGCGGGATTTTCTTTACCGCTACAGTGTTTCCAATTAGTGGGATTCGTCAAGGTTTGAATTTCTGCAACTCTATTGGAGACAAAGGGTTTCCAGTTCCTAGAAGATCCTTTGATCCAATGTAATACGATCTGTGAGTCTGTCCAGAAATATACATGTTGACAAATATGATTAAATAATTTAGTTAGATATTTTGCAATTCTTGCTGCAGTAACTGCTCCCATCAATTCTAACCGGGGTAGTGTTAAGCTTTTAAGAGGAGCTACTCGAGTTTTCGATAAGATGAAACTTGTTTTAATTTCACCAAACTTATTTATGTATCTAAAATATGCTACACTTCCATATGCATTATTACTTGCGTCACAAAATATATGTAAAGAAATGTCACTATTTAGCCTATTAACATTCTGAAAATATTTTCTGTCAATCGACATCCCTTGTAAATGAGTTATTTCTGCGAGCCATTTTTGAAATTCAGTTTCAATATCTTTTGGAAGTTGCTCATCCCAATCAAGACCTTTTACCCAAATTTGTTGCAGCAGGATTTTAATTCTAATCACAAACGGAGATATAAATCCAGTAGGATCATAGATTTTAGCTGCAACTTGTAACACTGTTCTTTTAGTATATGACACACAGCTAATTAAAGATGATTCTAAAGACTTTAAATCTAGTCTAATAGAATCGTTTTCTGTATCCCAATTAAGACCTAAAATTTTAGCTTGTGTAGCGGAATCATTCATGGATAAACCATTTTTTAACCACATGTCCTTTAACTTCTTAGAATTTGTATTAAATTTACGTAAATTCATACTCGCGTACTTTAAAATAGTTACTGCATCCGATGACAGCTGATACGCCCTTTCTACTGTATTTGCTCCATAATACAAATCATCAACATATAAAGATGAATTGAGCATTTCATAACTTTCGGGTTTTTTAGTGATGTATTTTTTAATATGGTGTTTTATTGTAGCTGCTAGAATGAATGGACTGGTAGTAATCCCAAATGGTAAACGTGTCATGTTCATAATTTTGAACGATTTCCAATTATCATTTTGAAACCAAAAGAATTTTAAGTATTTACGATCTTCCTCGGCAATACTTATCATGAGGAATGCCTTTTCTATGTCAGCGGAAAAAGCGATATTGTGTTCTCGAAATTTAAGAATAACATCTAATATGTTAGGATTTAAATTAGGTCCAGCTTCTAACAAATCATTTAAGGATTTAGAATTTTCTCCTTTACTTGATGCATCGAAAACAATTCTAACGCGAGAAGTTTCTTTATCTGGTCTTATCACTGCTCTATGGGGCATGTAATAACCTGATTCGAGATCTTTATTCTCATATACTTCAACAATTCCATTTTGTAGCTGTTCTTCAATTATTTTTGTGTATTCTTCACGCACTTCTATATCTTTATCCAATTTAGCTTTTAAAATCTCAAAACGCCTTTTCGCAATTTGAAAATTATTATTTAATTCATCAGGGTTAGATTTCCAAAGCAATTTAGTTTGATATCTACCGTTATTAAAGGATAAAGAATTTTCAAATTGATCAATTATTTGTTTATCTTTCATAGACAATTCTTCACTTTCTGTCAAAATACCAATAGAATCCAATTCCCAAAATGTTCTGATGTCATTATTTATTACCGCGTTCTTCATAACGGCAATATTTTGTGAACAAGCTTCCTCTTTTCTAAATTCTGAACCAGTAATTACCCATCCAAAGACAGTTTTTATTGCGCCTATATGCTTGCTAATTGCGATTTTTTCGTCTAAAATAAATTCCCAGATGTAATCTGATCCTATAAGGATTTGAACATCCAAATATTTATTTCCGTAGCATGAGTCAGCTAGCTCCAAATGACGATTAGTCATAAATTCTGATATTTGTTTATTCGGAGGGGAAATTATGGCGCCAGAGATGCATGGTATGACAAGTGTTTCGATCTTGAATGTGTGGGCGTTATTCCTCGCTTTAATTTCGAATTCTACAACTGGATACTTTTTCTGTGTTGCTTGTTGCATTCCAAAGGAATAAACAGAAAGTAGCTCATAGCGAATAGGTTTTAGTTTAAGAATATTCGTTAAATTTTCATTTACGAAAGATTTTTGTGATCCATTATCCAAAAGAATCCTGGCAATTTTAGAATTAAACTCTGATTTCGCAACAACTGTGCATGTTTGAAAATAAACATTTTTTGAACATGTCATGCTGGCATTACACTGTGAAACTGAACTGACAATTTCAGAATTAGAATTATTTGACATTTGAATATTCTCAGCATTACAATTTAAGTTCAGTGATTCTTTACATTTATCTTCAGGCTTATTCGTTTGATTAATTTTTGCAGAATTATTATTTCGGTTATTACCCAAACAAATGGAACTATGATGACTTCCACTTTTACATTTGAAACAAGAAAGTTTGTTAGAATAACAGTTTTTACTAATATGATACATTCTGAAACATTTAAAACAGCGTTTAGTATTCTTTAAAATTTCTAATTTATTTTGTGGTGACATTTTACATTTAAACGAATCGTGTGGCGCAGAACAGAATATGCATATAGTGTGTGCGGTACTAAATGACATCGCCGAAGGTGTGTTCTGAATCTTCACGAAAGTGTTTCGGTTTTGTAACTTTGCATTTGTATCACTAATTCTTCCTGATGGGGTTTGGAATTTTGTTTCGTATTCATTTGAATGCTTGTTCTTTATTAGAAATAATGTTCTTTCCCTACTTTCAACTTCCGTTTTTAGAATATTAATTATTCTCGAAACCTTCCAATCTTCATCTGATTCGCATTTTTTAGTAATATCTAGAACAATATCTTGCGGTAGTAATTTAATCAGTATATTACACAATAGAGATCCATAAGTTTCTGAATTTACCCCTAATGCTTCTAAATTACGAACTTCTGTTTGACAAGTATCTAACAGTTCTCTAAGCAAAGAGACATCTGATGATTTCCTAACAGGTGTTAGATTCAGCAACTTAGTTAAATGAGAATTAATAACTAAAGTTCTTTTCCCAAATCTTTCCTTTAAAGTTACTATAGCTGCGTCATAATTGTTGTTTGTCAGCGTAATACCTTTAATTGCATTCGCGGCTATTCCAGTTAAGTATGAATGTAAATAATTAAATTTATCAACGTTAGATAAATCTTCATTTTTGTGTATCAAAGATTCGAACTGGTCCCAGAATCTTTGCCAATCGGCAGGATCACCATCAAATCTTCTTATTGTTAATGAAGGTAATTTAACAAATTGTTTTTCTAATTTTAACAAACTAACAGGTTGTTGATGTGTTCTTTGTATAACTGGTTTGCATTTATTAATAGCAACTTTCAACTTACATGTACAATTAATCAATTTTTCATGATACTCATCACATTTAATAATTTCGGTTTCAATTTCTTTAACATCTGTAATTTGACTTTGGATTTCAGAATCAATTTCCTTTAGTTGTTTAAACTTCAAATTTAGTTGTTCTGAAAGTTCTTCCAACTCTTCTTCTTCTATTTCATTTTCTAATATTTTACTTTCGATTTTAGAAATTAATCTTGTTGTAAGAGATCTTAATGCAGTTCGTTTAGCCTTTGCTATTTCCATTTTGAAGTCAATTTCTATTCTTTCAAATTAACTTGATATTCTTTAACTAAGTTTCTCTTTCGATTTTAGAACGTTAAGAAGAGGAGTTAGAAGTAATTTGCAATATAAGATTCATATTTAACAATAAAGAATAGTAAAGCTTACCTTGTTGCAGATTAAGATTTAATAATCTTACCCAAATTCACATCCAATTGTAGAGTATCTAATTCATTGAATCAGGAGAAAACTTTCATTTTTCAGAACGAACACAATCGGCATACACTATATGAAATCGAAACACATTCGAACAACATCAAATTATATTGCATTTTGAAACAAACGACAAGCTTCCCGGCGTAGATCACCATAATAAAAATTCAAGAATAAAAGGTTCTCTTTCGTCACAAACAGAGATTGCCACACAGTAATAATTAAAAAATTATTTATTAAAAAACGGCATAGCTTGCATCGAAGGTTCAGTATACCTAGGTTCACATCTCAAACTCCACTCACTTCCTCATAAACAAAAACAGAAGAAGCGCCCTCTATCGGCATTACAGTTAATGTTATGGGGAATTTATCAACACCATGCCCTCAAATCTCACATGACTATTTGCTTTGCATGTACGTGAAACGTAGCTTCGTCAGTGAACACAAGCCTATCTTCGAAATCTTCCACCTTCAGCCATGCTTGCAAATCCCCCAATTTAGTTTGTCTTTTCAGACCTGAAATTTGTAAGTTTGCCGCAGAAACGTTTGTAACACGCGCCACGCTAAAGGTTATATTGTGTGTTGCCTTTCGTTGTTGATCTGAACTTTCCGTGCTTTTTCTCTTGCATAAAAGCAGGCCATTTCCTGGAATTTTTTACACACTTTGTGATATTATTATTATTTTATGACATTCTCTGAATAAGAGTTACTAATGAAGTTTTTGTGTATTCTGCACACACTAAGCTTTTTCTTTCTCTGAAGCTAGTATTTTGAATACTAGCGCTTCTAGTATGCATTACAGAAAAGACCAGCTTCCAGATAAAACCTGCTGAATTAGCCTTTCATTTTCCCCCTG
The DNA here is from genome assembly GCA_000611955.2 of Stegodyphus mimosarum. Lineage (NCBI taxonomy): Eukaryota > Metazoa > Arthropoda > Arachnida > Araneae > Eresidae > Stegodyphus > Stegodyphus mimosarum. Next base: position 16,527 of record KK113956.1, read on the forward strand.
TGTCTGTGAAATGAACTCATTACAGAAAGCACAAGTATGTTTTCGTTTTGCAACGTTCAATTTGAATTACCCTGTTTTTTATCTACAAATTATGTTTAACATCTTTTTCGTTTATGTAACAGCAGAAAATTTTATATGGCGTATGTATGACTGACTATACTGATAACAGAAATTGTGAAAAGAAAAGGAGGTTTTGCTGTTTGCTACAATATAAATAACTGTAAACTCAATTAAAACTTTGAAGCATTCATTCAGCTATGTATGCAATTGCTCTAGAAAGGGTTATGATCAAAAATTGGAAAGGGTAAGAGAAATAAGCAAATAATGCATTACAGTTAGTTCATATGGTGATTTTGAATTTTAGCCAAGTATGTTTCAAACGTCAGCACAATTAAAAAAATTAATTTCCGCAAGAATTAACACTATATTTAACATTCATAATTTCACCTTTAGAATACTTCTTCTAAAGTAATCAGTTCAAATAAAACAGTGACAAATAATAAAATAAATCTTGAAATAATTTATTTACGAAACACAATTCTTTACATAACACATTAATATAAAACAAATTGAAATTCATTTATAATTTACAGAATTTGTTGAAAAACGTAGCAAGAAACTAAAATATTTTTTTCTAAGAAGCAAAGATATGAAACAAGAATATGGGGAGGGGGGAATGCTTTTCGTTTTACATAAAGCATTTTTAAGCAATCAGATATGTGATGTCCAAATTTACATATAAATTTAATACATTATTTTCATAAATGTTCAAATGATAGTTTAAAATTCATAATTTCACCTTTAGAATACCTCTTTTAAAGAGACGAATTCAAAGAAAGCAGTGATAAAAGATAATAGAACTTATCTTGAAGCAATTTATTTAACAAACACAATTCTTTATTTTACATTAATATGAGGCAAATTGAAATTAACATAATGTAAAACGTTTATTAAAAAACAAAGTAAGAACAATTTAACCAGAGTTCTTTTTTAAATAAGAACGAGGGAAAAAAAAGGGTTTTCCGTTTTGCACAAAGCATTTGAACTAATCAGATGTATGATTTAATGTTTTATATATAAATTTAGTGCAATATTATTTTTCTAAATATTCAAATGAAGGTGATAGTCGCTTTGTTAATTTAAAACATCAAATTCGCACCTGGTGCCCAGACGTTAAGTAAATATGTTTAAGATAATATATGTTCTAATTATGCATAATTAAATTAATTATGGAACTCTGGAATCATATTTAATTTACCCAAGGGGCATTTTGTAAAACTTCGTAACGTAAGCGGTAGTAATGAATCGTTAGATTTTAAAAGATAAGTTACTGTGAGTTAAAAGGTTAAGTAAATTACTTTAAAAAAGCAGTATAAAATATCAGTATAGGAAAATAGAGAAACACTTTTAATAAAGTGTAAATAAGTATCAAGATTAATTAAATTTATTGAAGCATTTTATAAGAGGCCTTATTTGATGTTTTTAATTAACAAAGTATGCAAACACTATTAGTAATTGAAAATAAAGCCAAATGTTATGATCTGATGTTACGTAAATCTAATATCAAGTTTAATTTTAATGTCGTCAAATTTTTTGAGTTTATGCAGTTTTTATTTTATTTTATTTTATTTTTAGTTCAAAGGGGCAATTGGCTCAATTTCGTTTTGGCATTTTGCGTTGTTCCTTATAAGAGTCATTTCCTTTCTCAAATTGCTACCATAAAATGTTATCGCCCTGTATTATATTTAAAGAAATTAAATAATGAAGAATCTGCATAAATGTATGTATGTTTCTCGCATTGTGATAAAACAACGGTACCCAGAGCCATCCAATTTTGAATAACGTAATCCTCCTGCGAATATGGGCATTTGGAAGCCGAAATTTGAAATTTGTTTTATTAGCGATTTCATATTTTGTAAAGCTTTAACGAATTTTTGATTAACCAACCCAAGGATTTCAAAGCGAGCAATGGCAACGTTGTACAGGGAAAAAAAATATCTTCACCCCGCGAGACTGTGTATCGGAAATTCTAAAGATTTGCTCAGTTTAAAATTATTTTGCGATATTGCAATTCAACTGAATTTTATGGTTCAAGTACGAAGAACATGATGTTTAATAAATGAAGTTAACACACAAATTGTTAAAAAAAAAACGACCCCTTTGGACGTAATTTAAAATCTGAAACTTTTCAGAATTTTTTTTTTTAATTTTGATTTATTTACTCTATATACATATTTATTCCTCGTAATAAATGGAACCGTATTAAGGCAAACTTTACTAAATATTTAAGAATATGTTTTTTTGACAGTAGTAGACTCCTTCTTAACCGGCTTCCGTTAACCGGATCTTAGCTTTAACCGACCGTAATTAATTTAAGTACGAAAATAAGAAATAAACAAAAACATTATAAAAAACTGAAAATTCCGTAATTATATATTTTAAAAAGGAAATAAAAAATAAATTAATTAAAAAAAAGAAACATTTTGTACATTAACAGTATCCCATATATCTACTTTTAAAAATAAAAGGGGGGATATAATATGGGTGGGAAGTTGTTGACTAGCATGTAGTTCAATAAGAGAGACGGCACGTGTTGAACCTTGAAAGGTAAAGGGGAAGGTTCTTTAATACGTTAATAAAAGGCATAAAAGACGCACGAAATCGCAATCCGAAGAATGGAGACTAGTCAGATGGTTACAATAAAGCTGGTTGCAGGAGAAGGGGGGAAATGAAGAAGAAATGATGAAACCTCTCCAAACACTTCCCCATAGTATTCGAATATATTGGGATTTGAAAATTTGAACCTCCGACATATCACATACAGACGGAGAAAAAGCACTGGAAATGGCTTTATGCTATATGGGCCTACAGGCTTCGGCTTACTGTACCGATGTGATGCTTAAAAAAAAAAAAAAAAAGGTGAAGTTATGCAGCGAATCGCCGAATTTCCAGCCTTCAGGAGGAAAAATGACTGAATTTTTTAAACATTTTTACTAATGGTATATAAAACTTTTGTAATAAATTAACACATTTGGTTATGGTTATTGTAACTATAAAAAAGTACGTTTCCAGCAATTAAATATATTTTTTTTTCATTCTCCGCTTTAACAGTAAAGACGGTTTAAGACGGACCGGTTTAAGACTGGTCCCGTTTAGGCCGGTTAAGTGAGAATTTACTCTATTTAAATAGCCTTCGCCGCATCATATTTTCATTAAAGAATTAAGTATTTTTATATGAAAAGAAAGCTGTTATATTTAGAAAATGAAGTATTTCATCAAAAAACTAAGTATTTGGTTTGGCTTTAATCACACCAGTACACAAAGAAAATCTAATATTATACTCATATAAGAATGTGTTAATGTTTCTAAATGAATACGAGGAAAATTTTATCGTATTCAGTAAATTATTTGCTTGAAATTTTAGCATAAAATCTTCGGTACACAGAAACATGTATACACTAATGCACTATATTAAATATGCTAAAAAAGAGTATCACAAACATTTTTAATATATACATAACGTCTAAAGTCTTTCATAAAATTTCAAAATAGCTTTTTAAGAAACATAAATACTAGTTCGTAAATCGTCAAATTTAAAAATAATACTTAAGCATTGACTACGTTAGAGTTTTGTATCTTGTTTTTGAAATTTCTTCCGTATTAATTTTTCTAAGCAAATGATTGGAGATTCGAATATCAGAGATACAGGCAGAGCTAGTCCATATGTTTGAACTAAGAATCCCAAAAAGTAAAGGGTCTGAAAAAGGAAATATTTATTTGCATCTGATTTAATAAAACGTGAATATGTGAGTTAAACTAAATAATTTAATTTTTACAAAACATCAAGTATGCAATGATATTTTGTATTCTGTGATAAAATATATACAGAGTTACTTCAGTACACGTCCGCTTTGAAATAAGTTCAGTTTGGTATATGTCCTGTTTGGACCAAAAATTTTGTTTGGTAAACGACAATATTTTGAAATACCATCGAGTTCGATGAATTACAACTGCGCCCACTACATGTGTTTACCTCTTTCGAAACAATACTACGATTGCTCATGTGTGCCAGTATGCTTATTGTTACCATTCTTTAAACAACCCGATCTATAATTTTGTTAATGTAATTTTGTGATTTTCGAGTAAATATTTTCAGAATTTATTAATAATGAAATTTAGGAAATTTAATGAAAACCAAATAAAGAAGAAAATTGTCAAAATCTCCCTGCAGGTGGAAAAAGAAATTATTAAAAAAGTATGAAGCATCCGGGACTTAGCCTACTGCATACCGTCTGCCGAGTACAATGGTATCTACGACTGTGAACAACAAAGACACTACGAAATCGGCTAACGTTGAGAAAGGGGTAAAACTGATTACCAAACAAAGATCACAAACTTCAGAGAATGTTTAAAAATTGCTTGTTTTCTGGATAGCAGAAAAACAGGGAGTGGCAAAGCGTTTAATGACCGTTGAACAAATGTCGCCGATAGACGACTGCAAAGTTTAGTTTTGCTATAATTTTATTAGATTCAAACTACTTCTTTATGCAAATCACAAATCTCAAACATACAATAGTTGAGTCATCCATATAAAACAAATATATAAGCCTATTACATAAAAATAAATATTAAAACAGTAGGCCAACTACATTCTAACGGCAGAATTCCACGGTCACGATAACGCTAAATTGTGTTGTCAACGCAGGGCAAAGAATAAATGTAAATTGATTACGAGAGGCAATCTAGCGTAATACCACTTTCAGTTATTTATTTCTAAATGACACCAGTAAAATTGGTTGTTCTTTTAATCATGTCTTTTAGTATCGTCTGCAGCATTGTTAGTGTTAGTATATCAGTATTGTAAGTTTGAATATTAATATCTCTGCAGAAGGTACTAATATACAAACAACTGAATCGTATTAAAGGATTTTGAAGCTAAAGCTTCAACACAAATTGTGGTGTACCACAACGCAAATTCTTCCACGTTAGCTCGCAGAAGTACGGAAAATTTGTAATAAAAATGATGATTATTTTTTGGCGACAATCGTAATGAACGACTCATAAAATGCGGCCCTTTTAAGGGCCTCTCTTGCTTTTGTGTTGTAAAGTTGAGAGAAATTTAAATGCAATGAAATAAAAAATTAATAGCTTATTTAATTAATGGAGTCATTTTCAATTATATATCTTTAGTTATTTTTGTTTATTTTTATATTTAAAAGTTAGCATCCTTGAGGTGCCATCTAAGAAATATATAAGTAATTAAAAGTGATACATAAACAGTTTCTAAAAACAGTAATGATGAAAGAATAGAGGAACATTGATACAGATATTACGGGGGGAAAAATGGTGACCTCTATGCCCAGACGTTTGAAAGCTGTCATAAATGCTGCATTATATACTACAAAATACTAACTGACAGAAATATAACAATATTTACTAATATTTCTTTAAAGCGTACGAAGACTTTTGCGAGGTAACTTCTCTGTTACTTTTTTATTATTGATTATCCCCCAAAAAAGTTTTAACATGCTCATAAAATACATTACTTCACAATGAAAATGCAAAACCAAGAAGCATAAGTCAGAAATTTATGCAAATTTTAGAGTAGACGCACGTCACTGAGTTATGCGAATGATGTGAAATGCGCAGCTCTCCGACGCACGTGAAGTAAGATATAAGGGAAGGAACGTGCAGAATGGGCAATATTCGTGTCGTTATTTCTGCCAGACGAATTATCGAAGAAAGTTGGTTTTTGTCTCGGAGGATACGTGTAATAAGAGAGAATGCCACGCCGCCGTCAACGAAGGCACTTCCAGCAGATAGACGATTTTACGAGGGGAATGGTGATCGGACTGAGAAGGGCGGGTTGGTCCTTACCTCAAATCGCAGTTGATACCCACATGGATGCGAGCACGGTGCATCGGCTATGGCGAACATGGTTGGAACAAGGGAATGTGGGAAGAAGAAGGGGTGCAGATGCAGCCAGAGTGACGTCATCACGCGTGGATCGACGCATCTGCCGACAAGCTGTGTTTGTCCCTCAAGTCACTTGTACCGCGATTCTGCAGCATGTGTAAGATACCCTGGATGTTCCCGTGTCGACGAGAACCATTTTCAGTCGATTGGTTGAACGTGGTCTGCACTCACGACGTCCGTTAAGAAGACTGCCCACAGCATGGTCGCAGAACCCCACAGCATGGACTCCAACGTTTAGAATAGTGCCGGACTGGAACGATGTGGATGACAGAATGGCGAAACGTCGTGTTCTCAGATGAGTCACGCTTCTGATTATCCAGTGACAGTCGCCGCATACGTGTGTGGCGTCGACGTAAAGACAGATCTAATCCGGCAGTAACTGTGGAACGCCCCACCGCGCGACAACGTGGCATAATGGTTTGGGGTGTTATTGCCTACGATTCTAGGTCACCTCTAGTTCGTATTCAGGGCACTATGACGGCCCAACTATACTTGGATAATGTACTGCGGCCGGTGGCAATCTCCTACCTTCAGGGGCTGCCTAATGCAATTTTTCAGCAAGATAACGCCCGACCACACAGTGCTCGCCTCTACCAACATGCTCTGCAAGGTATACAGATGCTTCCCTGGCCACCGTACTCTCCTGACCTGTCACCAATCGAACATGTGTGGGATGTGATTGGACGCCGTTTGCAGACTCTGCCCTTGCCTCTTCCAGAAGACGAACTGTGGCAAATGGTTGAAAAGGAATGGAAAGCCATCCCTCAGGACACCATCTGCGCTGTTATTGACTCTATGCCTAGACGTGTTCCTTCGTGCATCTCTGTCCGCGGTGGTCCTACATCCTACTGAGCCGACGCTGTTCTCGCTCTGTATTCTGACCATGATTTTGAAATAAAGATAGCTTATTGCTGCTTGATGTCTCTGTCTTTTTTCCAAATTTCATCACTTTCTGACCACTCTTTCTTATTGTTGCATTTTCAGTGTCGAGCAGTGTAATCAATGTAGTTTTGCTAAGAGAAATTTATAGATATTACTAAAAGATTTTAATTCCAAAATATTAATTTTTATTAATGAATAAAGCAACATTTCGCTGAAACTCATAAGTGTACGAACACTTTTGTGAGCCACTGTATGAGCATCGACAATCCGTAATGAAGATAATTTCTAGTAATTTCTGTCCAAGACTACATCGAAATCGAAACGCCATCAAGTTTCAAGTTGCAGTGAGAAATAAAGAAGCCTATAATTATTTACATATAAACCTTTAAATTAAAGTAAATAACTTAATGGTTAATTAAACATGTTAGAATTACCTGAAAAAAAGTGTCGTTCTAAGAATAATATTAATATTACCTATCATTATATTTGAATTATAAAGTGAAACTAACAAAAGTGTCTACCAAACTTTATATTTCGGACAAAAAATAAATATAAATTCCAATTTTTTTTACTTTACGATATTATCATTCTTTTTTATATACACTCACGTTTGTGAAAATTGCAACACCAAGAAGGAATCGTCATAATTGAATGCAATTTAATACACAGTTGAGCGGTAGTGGTACAAATAAATGATTAAATGTTCAAAGCAAACAAACAAGAACAAGAGATCAGAATCAGTATTTTGTGTGGCCACCACGCGCCGCAATAAGTGCTGCT
>KK113956.1:29216-71902 GCA_000611955.2 Stegodyphus mimosarum
AACATTGTGCTTGTGACATTTTTGGACAACAGAACGCATTTAGTTTGAGAATTAAACTGTTAAATAAAATACTTTTTGCCACAGAAAAAGAAATGACATTAAGTGACTCAGCAGCTTTAATTAACAATATTGTTAAAGTTGGCGACGGGAGAGTGGTTGGTGACTCTGACTGCTGTTCCGAAGGGCAGAGAAGGAATGGATGTTGTTTGTCCGTCCCTTCATACGAGGAAAAGGTGGCCCATTCATTAGGTGCCTCCATAATAAAGTGATAACCGCTTCCAGCTTTAGTAGTCCCCAAAGCCTATAAACGGCTACAGCCTGCCATTGGAAACAATATACAGTCGATTCCGCTTAATTGGGACACCGCTTAATCGGGACAGCCGCTTATTTGGGACTAATCTCAAAGAACAAATACCAAACTAAGAAGCTAATAGAAAATTTATATGTTTAATTGGGACAACATTCCGCTTAATTGGGACAGTAAATTCAAGATCACAGTACATATTACGAGTTTGTTACGGAGCGTTGTCTTACAGCTTATTGCGCATGCGTTGCCTTACAGCTAATTGTGTATGCGTTGCATCACAGGCGAGCGCAAGAGCGTTCTTATTCAGTTACCATTACACCTCGTACGTGACGACTGTTTCGATTGCTACATATTTATTCACTCACAATACACATCACGCGTGAACAGTGCATAAACTTATTGTTCAAAAATTTAACCCTTGCCAAAATGCCAAGAAATGATTTGACACTTTCTAGCAAAATTGCTTTGCTAGATAAAATAAAAAGCCAGCCACTTAATACAAGTTATCGCCGGCTCGCTGAGATAACTGGAGTACCAAAATCTACCATATCGCGTGTCTTACGACACGCGATAGAAAGTCAACTGCGTGAGGAATTGGTTTTACAAGAAGGACAAGCAGGAACATCCAAAAGGAAACGCGAGGGGAAGGATCCAGACGTCGAAGAAGCACTAGATCAATGGGTTTCTATTGTTAGTGGCAGAGGCGTAAATATCAACGGCTCGATATTGAAGGCGAAGTCAGAGGAGTTAACTAAAAAACTGGGCCGCAATGATTTCAAAGCAACTGACGGGTGGTTATCGCGATGGAAAACAAAACACAATATTAAATTTAAAAAAGCGCACGTGAAAAGGGCAGTGCCGACGAGGAAACTTCCGAACAGTGGAAAACTACGAAAATTCCTACTTTTTTAGAGATTTTGGTGCTGATGACATTTACAATGCTGATGAAACCGGCCTCTATTATCGTGCTACGCCAGACGTTTCTTATGGTATAAACACATTGCACTGACTGGTTATAAAAAGGCGATGGACCGCATTACTGTGTTATGCTGTACAAATATGTCAGGTACTGACAAACGAAAGCTACTGATCATAGGAAAAAGTGCTAGACCTCGATGTTTTAAGGGGTTGAGCATGGACGGTTTACCAGTGGAGTACCATGCAAACAAAAATGCGTGGATGACTTCTGAAATTTTTCGAAATTGGCTTACCAGTTGAGACCGAAATTTACAACATAAAAAAGAAAAATTTTGCTGATTGTTGACAATTGTGCAGCACACCCTCATTTAGACAATCTACAAAATATACAGCTGGAATTTCTTCCTCCTAATACCACATCTTTATTGCAACCAATGGGCATGGGGGTAATAAAAAATTTTAAGACTTTGTATCGTGGGAAATTGGTTAATTACATATTAGAATCCACTGATGAAAATTTATTAACAACTTCCACTACAGCCAGAGAGATAAGTTCAAAAATTTCCCTTTTGCAAGCAATACAGTTTGTCGCTGATAGTTGGCGAGCTATAAAAGCCACTACAATACAGAACTGTTTTACTAATTGTGGCTTTAAACCCCTAGAAATTTCCGAAAATTTAAGCAACGAAGAAAATGAGGATATGTTGCAAGTTCCTATTTGTATTAACTATGAAGAATTTTCAACAATAGATAACAATTCACCATGTTACGATGATAATGAAAACTGTGAGGATTCAGTCGTAGAAGGTATTAAATCAAAACATGGAAAATTAGACGAAGATGACGATGATGATGATGAGTCACCTGCGCCTGTGACTAACCAGGAAGCAAAAAAATGTATTGCCACGTTACAGCGTTATTTTATGCAGAAAGGAAATGAAGGGAGCCCTGCATCCGCACTAAATATCTGCGCTGATTTTGTAGAAAAGAAATGCTACAAAAACAAAAAACAGACTACACTTGACTCATTTTTGTAATTTTAATTTAGAATTTTAGATTCATATTAATTTTAGATAAATATTAATACATAATTTTTCCATTTGTAATTTGCATTTATTAAAATTATTGAAAAAAATATGTATTGTTTAATTTATTACCGGTTATTGGCCTTAGTTTCCAAAACCAAATAAATTTATTTAAAAAACTGTGAAATTCGCTTAATTGGGACATCCGCTTAATTAGGACAAAATGCCCGGTTCCGATGTGTCCCAATTAAGCGGAATCGACTGTATATATATATATATATATTGTTTCCAAAGGCGTATATGTACAGGTAAACTTCTATCCTTACTGCAGCTGTCAATAGATAATACCTTTTTACTGATGACCATGATCAGTTAAAAATAGCTCAAGAACTAACAGATAACATATGCAATCTCGTCAACACAAAGGAATTTCACAAACTATGGAATATTTTTCAAGGCGGTGAGAGCTTTAAACGCATCGGGGATTTTCCGCTTCGTCTTTTCCGGATTTTTTCATCTTGTGGTCGGAATTGTTCCGACTCATTCGCTGCTAATCCTTGCTGATAGAATCCTTCCCTATTCATCATCTACTTGCCCCATCACATCCAGTACTACTTGTTGAGGAAAGGCTGAATCTTACCCTATTCACCTTCTTTTCGATAAGTTCTTGCTAAGAGTCATTTGTTGAGACAGTTAATATTAAGAGACAACTGCCCATTGACTTTGTAGATGATTTACTGTCTATTTTCGTTTCGCACCTACTATTCCACACCAGAATAAGCTTTTAGTACCGCGTGGAATATAAATGAGGTAGAAAGCATATTTAAAGGAAGGTTTCGCTTATTTCAATAGAAGAGCTTAGGAGTTCTTAGTGGCGCGTGTTTGCAGTCAGACTACTTCTCTGTTTAAAGCTAACTACGCTCGGCTGTATTGTACGTGCCTGCTGATATTCGCTGGTTAATTTAATTAAGGGCCAACTTCGTTAGATACTTGTGCACAGTTTCAGCTAAGTTCAATTTGGTTTAGGATTAGATTAATTTCTTATTTTCGTATCTTGAGTTAAAATCCAAGTGGAGGCTTTTCACCAAGTGGAAGCCCGAGAAAGGGGCAATCTGCGTTCTTAGTCTGAGATGATTAGGAGTGAGTTTAACTATTCTCTAGACTTTTCATTTACGCATTTGAACTCAGCCATAAGTCGCTACATAGTTCAACAAGGTTTCTACTAAGTTGAGCATACATGAAATAGTTAGAAGCATTGCAACTTGTTCAGTTTAACCATCTAATCAACACAGACATTGCTGTGAAGTAATTTTAGAACGATGCACAGACATGAAATGCAATTATGTTTTGAATAGCACGTCATTATTCTAAATTTGCCATTTGACATTTTAATGCAACTCTGTATAAAACTGATCATAAATTTAGCGAAACGTGAATTTGTTAAAGGGGTCATTAAACACATACATATTCTTTTGAACAGTTTCCAGATTTATTTGGACATTCCTCTGACCGCTTTCAATCCATTTGTCTTACTGTTTCCAAATTCCTTTCGACAATTTTCTTACGTTACATTTGTAAGTATGTACAGAATAAAGGATTTTTTTCCCCCAAAACGGATTCCAGAATAAATTTAAAATGGATTCAATAGGGATTTTTTTGTGACTTCTGTACGTACTTAGGTAGGTATGTGTATATGTGTTTCACATAACTCAAAAGATTAGCCGCAGAAAGCTGAAATTCTAGTTGCGCATCTCCCATTTTATTGCTATCAGCAATACTTTTAGTACTGTTGATAGCTAACACTATATACTTTTAGTACTGGCCGATAGCAGACATAAAGTAAGAAATTTAGAACTACTTTTTCACAAAGACGAAAATTGAAATTTATAATTAATAAATTTCAATTTATAATTAATTTATAATTTCAATTTATAATTAATAAATTTCAAAAAATCCTATAAATGCAACAATTTTTAAAATTGTTAGAACCAAAATTTTTGATGTTCTTTTTTAACAATTTTGCTTAAAAAGAGTCAGTTCTTTCAATTGATAAGTAATTTTATTCTTTGCCAAAATTAAAAGAATTTTTTATTTAATATTTTAAAGTTTTTCTTTTAGTTTCAAAAGTGCATCTTTTGTTCCAAATTTTAGCCTTTTGAGCGATTACTTTCTCACCAAGGTTTTCTTAATTTCACCAATGAAGCCAAAATGGCAAACCTGTAATTTACTACTGTAACAAAATTTCCTTGTACCGATTGTAGCATAATGAAAATGCTCGAAGTTTTTAATTTCTTATTGTGAGTTTTAATTACGTCTTTTCAACTAAGTTTTATAATTTCACTTACCTTTTAAATACACTGGATTATTTGCTATATGTTTAAAGGTAAATTTTGATATTTTTTCCACTTAAATAGTTTATTTTTTCACTTTCGTTTTCAATTTTTTAAGTGAAATAGAATTCTCTTTATTTAAGGTACAAGATTCCAATTAAAATTTACTTTTGTTTTTTCCTTGCTTTGAGGAAGGGCTAGAATTTTCGGGTGAACTATTATAATTAAAATACATTGAAATGGTTTATCGGCTAATTCTGGATATAGAAAAGCAAGGATTATTATAGAAGAGAGACTTCAGTTGGTTTCAATCTTCCTTTCCCTTGATGAAGTGGCACTGAAGTTGATTGAATTCCTCTTCTTTTGAATTATTTAAATTTCTTTAAATTTCATAAAATTTTTGAATTGGGGATATGCTTGTTTAAAAGTTTTGGTTTTAACAATTTCAGGGTTACCACTCAAACTGAAGGATGAAACTCCCCGACTTTTCCAGGTTTTCCAGGTGTGTTTTAAGAAAATTCCAGTCTATTCGCGTAATGCACGTTGGTTGTGCTAAGAGGTAAATTAATTATGGTACCACTTGAAAACATAAAAATTTTCCAATTACATATGACTTATATATATATAATATAATACCCAAACATTACTATTATAACTATAATAGTTGTTGTTTTCTCCACTGAATATTGAGATTGGAATCTGCCTAATCTGGATTAAAAAATATCTTTTTTTGCAGACATTTTACAGCTAAACGAAAGAAAGAAATCTATTTAATGATACTTTTAAATAAATTCAGGTATTTTATATTTATTTAGCAGCGTACATAAGCAAAAAGTATGTGCAATAAATTTCGTGTTGGTATGCCATCATAGTGCTAGAATTAGACAGAGAAAATTTTCTGAGATTTGAAAGTATCATTTACTAATAAAAAATAAATTTAGAGAGAAGAAGTAACATTAAATGATATGAATAACATTAAAATAATTAAAAACTAAATTGCAGTAATCAACGATATTTTGGCGAAAATAGTTATATTAAATGGTTAGTCTAGATGACTGATTTCTATTTTTTTATTTTACAACAAAATAAAAAATAAGGCATTTTTTTTTTTTTTTAAAGTTTAAAAGATTTTGTGGTAAAATGCTAGTATACGCTACGGCCTTGGCACGATTTTGAAAATTGCCGCCAACACCAAAATGGCCCGTTTACTGCTCATTATAATGTCGCCAAATCTCGTGTGTATCGTACATGGAGGTTAGAATAGAATACATGAGGCTATTTTAACCACCATGGTACCGTATACTAAGAATCGAATCGAACCCTAAAATATTCCGTGAGCGCGACGTGTCCAGATCAATGACGCATATTGCCATAAACATGAATGCAGTCCTGATAAGTAGGACCTGGAAGGGAGTACCAGTGAGTGGAGGGTATATTAAAAAGCAAATCGATCAATCAATCAATCATTTTATGCCGAGATGTCGCTGTGAATACGCGACGTATCCGGCTCATTAATACCTATGCCGCGAGGGCGCATGACTGCTTATTCTAGACCGGGTAAGAAGTATCGGAGTTAGGAAAAAAAGGGGGGTGACTCGAAAACCGATTTTGTTTTTATACCAGACTACGCATTTGCTTTAGTTCGACATCCACTTCACATGCCAGTCTCTCGATTCTCGAGGCGTCTGGAAACCGATGTTGCTGGAAACTTGTTTTGCCTTTCTAAAAGATAATCTGATTGGAGCTGCGAAAATTGACTCTATGCCCAGCTGCCCGAATGACGCTCAGGGTGTACATAGTGACATAGTTCGCCAAGAAAGTCATCGCTTCCAACGTCGGAGCCAAACTCGCTTTTTTGGGGAGAGGGAGATCGTTGTATGAAAGTCCCTGACTTTTCCAGATTTTGATTAAAATATTTAAATTCCCTGACTTTTTCCTAGCGTGGTAACCCTGCAATTTAAAAAAATTCTTTGTTGCATTTATAGGATTTTTTTTAAATTTGTTAATTATAAATTTCAATTTTCGTCTTTGTGATAAAGTAATTCTAAATTTTTTACTTTATGTTTTTACTGATATTTTTTTAGCAGCTGAATGCGCGAAAATACTACGCATGTTTATATTTTGTTTTTTAAAAAATATTTTTTAATTATATATATATATATATATTATTAACAAGTAAGAATGCCAAAAGCCACAGTACATCCTAAACCCTCTGAAATCCTATTCGAAGAAGCACGTTAGTGCCAAAATTACACATTAAATACAATTAAAACTTAAAATCCTAAGTAAAGATTCACATGAAAATATAACTCAAATAATGCTTAGAAAATTGTAATTTATGGGCAAAATTGGGAAAAGCTGAAGTTGTAACAAAAACAAGGTATACAATAAAAAATGGTAATATCTCAGTGAGAGTTGCATAGTTGTCTCGTCAGGGGAAAAGAACCGTGCCCCTTTCGCTGAAATATTACTTCCACGCGTTTCAACTGACGACTAATTGAGACAATACCGCGTCAATTAATTGACTAAGGTAAAGTGAATAAATGTCTTTTTAATGGTATCGCCTTAAGAGGCTGGATATTTAAGCGAGAAATCGATATCCCTAACCTTAGTTCCTGTGCATAGGTAATGTATAAATGAAATTTAAACAGGTTAAACGCAGAAGAATCTTCTTATTTTAAAAACATTTACGCTTATCAGCCTCATAGTGAGATAATTATGATTGCGTCTAAGCAGAATGTCAAATTATGTTAGCTTGTTGTGAGTGTCTATTTTTTTTTTTTAATTTCCTAAATTTAGCTTAATATTCCAATGGCTTCGAAATGCTCATGCATATATGGCGAAAAATAACCAAATGTCGCAAACTTGCGACTAAAATCTGACAGATTTTGTACTTGAAGGGTTACAACGAGCAGATAATTTTCAGAATCTGTTTCCTATTCCTTTTGGGGTCTGTTCCGTGTATTTTAATATGCCAAAAACTTTAAAAAGTGAAAAAAGCAATTATGAAGTACAAAAATGTCATATTAAAAAATGAATTTACCAACTGGAAGCAACACAATCGATATACCGTAGAAAAAAAAATTACAAAAATGTAATGCTTAGTGTAATGTGCGCATTCTCTTAGGTGCTGGAGAGTTAATGTCAAATCGACAGCATCTTAAAAGACTTGGATTTAAGGTATATCTAACACAGAATAAAACTATGTTTTAAAAATACTTATCCTTCGGTTGTGTATATCTTAACATGAAACTATATTCATTACCTAGTATATAATTTTTCGACATTTTGTTTGGATTTCCACTCAGAGGAAATTGAGTACAAACAATTTAAGACATTGAACTGTCTTCCCATTTGGAATTTTATTTGACAGCAAACGCGATGCCTTTAATTGACGTAATTGACAATATACATTAGTGAACATTTTTACGTAGATTTTTAAATTCATATTTTTGTATAAAAATTAAATTTATTTTTTAATTAAAATATTTGCTCAATTAAAATATGATTTATATAAAAATAAACTAATAAATTAGCATATTACTAAAAATGTTATCTTGTTTCAAAAGAAAATTGCAACAACTAATTAACAATGAATGGAACAAATGATATTTTAATTTTATTTAAAAATTTAAATAACAAAGCTTTCAGTAATAGGTTAGATAATTCATAACTTAGACGCCGCTATTAAGAACACCTGTTCAGCAGTTATCAATATGTGTTGAATTATTATATATTTTCAATTAATTTTTTAACATTTGCAAGCAATAATTGCTTGCAAAGCTTGCTTTGATTTAAATAATAAATTTGTTTCTGAAAAAAAGACTATTAAGATTTTTCCCCTTCTGATTTTGATTTCTTTGCCGTATGGTGTATATTCCCCCCCCTTTTTTTTCTAATAATTGTTTGATCTCATTTAACACAGCTGAAAAAAATGGTAAAAAATTTGTTACAAAATCTGTTAGCAGTTTACCTAGAAGTTCGCAAGCATATCAGAGAAAAATCCAAAATAAGTTCAAGACTTTCGTTTTGACATTTGTTTACGTGAGTAAATGAGTGTAAATTAAAATATCTGATGTGGACACCACATGACTTCCTTGTACGGTCTATTAAATTATACACATCTTTTTCTAGATTTCATTTAAACTTATTTCCTCGTATTTAATTAGAGATATATTTCTAATTCAATCAATTCAGTTCTCACTTTGCGGCAAGACAAAAATACATGAAAACTCAATTTTCATTAAAAACTGTAAAACACAGAAAAACTAAAACACCACATGCAGTTGAAAATAGTTTTAAAACATTTTACGATTGAAATTACAGTTTGTACGTAAAAACGAGCTACTCGGCCAACAGGCCAGAAGACAAAATTTTCGGTGCGCAAAATTCAAAGTTAATTTTTTGTCAGACTGGGCAAAAAGACAATGAAATTTGTGCATAAACTAACTTAATTCTCTGTTTTACTAAGCTTTTCAAATGCAAACAAATGGTGGCCTCGTTATGCTTAACTCCTCTTAAACTTTTAAATTATTGAAAATTCTACAACTATTGCATGCAGATTAACTCCTAATCTGACCTGTTTGCATAAAACTTATCAATTTTTTTTGCAAATCCGAAATATGAAAAAAACTAAAGTTTAAAAAAGAGCTTTAACCTTTTAAAATACATGCTTCAAATCCTGTTTAACAGAAGCATGAAACAACATCTGGATTATTATAGAGCAGGAGTTCTCAATCAAGGGGGAGGAATTTCATAATTTCAGGGAAAACGTGGTCAGACTTTTTACCTGTTAACTATTTAGTTTTACTCTATGAAAGTAAAAACTACTTTTATTCAAGTCTTGGTACTTACCAGCACTTTCTATACTTTTCCTTGATTAATTTATAAAACACATTAAAAATAATTTAAATCTAATAAAAACGGTACACGTATTTTTCGAGTTTTGGAAAGGATGGGACGGATGGTGTTCTAGAAATGGTAAAAGGGAGCATTGGGCAAAATAGTTTGAGAATAGATTTATTATATTTACTGTTTTTGAAACAGTATAAGATTTTTTTTCGTGTATTTCCTGTACTTTGTCAGCCCGAATCACAGTTGTTTTTATTCCATTAATTTTTTAACTGTTGACTTTTATTTAACTACTGTGGCCATCCACATTGCAGTAATGGCATAACTGTTAATATTAATTAACATTTTGTAGTAATCAACATAACCATTACTAGAAAAGAGGATCTACTTAGTGCTAAATTTGTCAAAACAGCGTTAGATCTTTTACTTAAATTAGTACGCAAAATCTGCTTTTGCACGTCATTATCTCTGAAAATCTTGGATATTAATTTATTGTACTCAGATATTGAACACGACTCAGCTCTCTTATCTACATATTTCTTAGGTACAGGTTACAATTAATTCTGTTGCCTAAATTAAAAACAAAAATAAAATCCAACAAATTTACTTACCCAGTTGTCTTTGACCCTGTTATTCTTATTGGATTTAAATAAGAAATATCCCAAAAATATTCCAATCAGATATGGACTTATTCTAGTATATGGTTTAGTATACAGTTTGTCAAAGTAATCAGCAAATCTGAAAATAGGAGATGCCATGTAAAAACATATAATACTATTTATTCCTATAAAAGAATTCTAGCATACAGTATTTATTAAATATCATGTTCTTCACACGTAAACCATAAAATTCAGTTCAACAGAATTGTCAGAAAATGATTTAAAAAGAACTATCCTTAGAATTTCCGATACGCAGTCTCGCACGCTAGAGATATTTTTTTTTTCTGTACAGTGTTGTCCCATTACTCACTTTGAAATCGTTATCGTTGAATTTGTTAATTAAAAATTCCTTAAAGTTTTACAAAATATGAAATAGATAATAAAACAAATTCCAAAGTTCGGCTTCCAGATGCCCATATTCGAGTTATTTAAAATTTGATGTCTCTAGGTATCGCTGTTTTTTATAATGCGAGAAACATACATACATTGAAGCAGATTATTCATTATTTAATTTCCTTAAATACAATGCAGGGCCCTAATATTCGGTGACAACAATTTGAAAAGTGAAACGCCGTTTATAGTGATTCAACGTAAAATGCCAAAGTGAAATTAATAGCTTTTCTGGGCTAACTTTCGGATAATAATAAAAAATAAGCACTTAAAAGATTTGAAACTCTACTTCAGATATGATAACAGGCATCCCCTTCTCTTGTTTTTCCAGTTTGTTTTTTAAGCTGTTTTCTGTTAACAGCCAGAGATGAAGAATTTGATGTGTATGCTTTTTCGTAATACTTCAGGACATTTCCACAACCTTCTCCAATCTTCCTGTGATTACATAAACGTAAGGGCAAAAAAGGAAAATGCCGAACTTTTATTTCGAATCCGAGTGATATATGCAATGGAATTTTCTAACATCTAGTTGAAAATCAAGCTAATCCATTACAAAGCGAGACAAATAAATTAAATGAACGCTGACAAGTGCTTGAGGACTAATGCAAACGGGTTCAGTTCTTATTGAGAAATTACTGCCTTATATCCATAGGAGATGATTTGGGACCCAAGTCACAGTGTTCTTTCATAGGCTCGTTTCTTGGTTTCGTGACAAAATAAAACAAAACACACACAAAAAAAGGGGGGTTTCAAATTTTAAGTTACGTTCAAAGGAACGTTTATTAACGTTTTGTGTGCTACCTTTATTTACTAAGTATTATGTTCTTCGAACTTATGCCATAAAATTCAGTTCAACATTAATATTGTAAAATAATTTTAAAATGAGTATATCTTTAGAATTTCCGATACACAGTTCCGCGCGCTTTAGATAAAAAGGCTTTTTCCTCCCCCGTAGAGTGTTGCCATTGCTCGCTTTTAAATCGTTTGAGTTTATTCATCAAAAATTCGTTAAAGTTTTACAACATGTGAAATAGATAATAAAAGAAATTCCAAATTTGGGCTTCCATATGCGCATATTCGGGTGGAAACGTACGTTAATCAAAATTGGATGGCTCTAGGCACCGTTGTTTTATCACATTTGGAGAAATATACATACATTTATGCAGATTCTTCATTATTTAATTTCTTTAAATATAAAGCAGCGCTGCAAGATTTGGTGGCAACAGTTTGAAAGGTGATTAAGACTTTTAACGTTTCCGACGCAAAATCGCAAAACGAAAACAATAGTCCTTCATGTACAAAGCCTCTTTGGACTAAAAAAGGATTATTCGTAATTACAAGGTGATATGAGAGTGTTTAAAATCTTCCTAGGCGGTATCTGGGCTTGTTTTTATATTTCAATCATTAGGTATGTTCACATCTGCTACATATCAATTGCACAGACTTTTCCATTGTTTAAACATTCAGTTGGTACTTTCACGCAATATCAAACTATGAACCAAAACTAAAAGTAATGTTTACTACCCTGTAATATCAAGACAGTTTGGAAATCCTCACACGGCGCTGCGATAAATCGCTTCATCCAGATATAAATGTTTATCGTTTATAGATACAAAGGAAAAAGGCACAAAGTCTCTGAACAATTTTATCCTATCATTGTGTGCACCCTGTAAAAAGTATTGCTGTGAATTGTATCAAAGTTTTTCCTAACAATTTGCTTTAATTTAATGTACACATAATGTGAGGATTTGAGGATCCGAAACTTGTCATGTTATAGAAGTGAAATGGGAAAGCCTGAAAAGGACATCTTCCTTAATCTAATGGAAAAACCAAAATATTTCAAAAAACTATGAAAACTGCAATTATAGTTCCATTAAATGCACTCAAAAATTACCAGTGGTATTGTAAGGGTAACATTCTTCTTTACATTGCGACACCAGCAATATTACACAAATGGTTTATAGTAAATATATCAAGCTCCCTGGAGAATTTGTTGTCGAACTCAAAGCCAAATTAGAGCCTGATCCGTTTACAAGTAATCAGCAAAAGCAAGCCAACAAGCAATCATTTTTTCAGTAAGATGGCGCACCACCACATTTAACACCTGTCATAAAAATTTGAACCTTTCTTGTGAAGGTCTGACAATATCAAAGGTATCAGAGTCTACGTTCCCAAACAACAAATTATTCAGGGACTTTGTGGACGCCTTGTATTTTAATTTTCCTTTCATTTTGTTTTACTACAGTTTCGTATAATTGAAAATAAGCGTTTTTTTTATTTTACTTTACTTATTAGTATTATACTTTTGAATGCTTGTTTCTATAACAAAATATTTTACTTGTGTATCCGCAAGCAATGAATTACGCTTTGGCTGTCAAAATTGCACATGCGAGCACTACGTAAATTTGCTTCTTATATCACATCTTTCAAGGTTTTCATAAAGATCAGGTCTTTAAATTGTCAAATACCTGTACTTAAAATACAACATCTTTGGTTTTTGACTAATGAAACGAAGACAAGGTACGAAATTCTTTGTTTTACAATGGAATGTATTTTCATAAGGTATATTTTAAGGGTATTGTTTAATTCTACTATCTAGTTACTATTTAACTCGACAAACATTCCTTAAATCTACTACCCCATTCGACAACTTAAGGAACCATACCACCACGAGCTTCCGTCCAGGCTAAAAAAAACTGGCGAAAAGTTAAAAACATCGAATGGAACAGAAGAGTGTCAGCAATCTTCAACTGCAAAAAAATGGAGTCTTCTGATTTTCTTAAAATAGAAAATATAGAAATGATTTGTTTATCTAAGTTGTTTATATAGTACATTACTAGAAACGTATGAACAGAAGGCAATGCGTAAAATGTCTAGACAACTTATAGAACGCCGAAAACTGGACGTCAAAGAATAGAGCGGATTATATTTCACACATTTCCTGGACATTCTATGCAAAGCCAAGAGACGAACTGGCAAAGTAGAAAATATTCCCATTAATGATGTTTTTAATGACACATGGCAACATATGTGGCTTTTGTTTGTTAACCTCAAAGAAGAAATATATTGTAGTATATAAGATATTTTCTTCCTCCTTCCCACATATATTCCTGGTGTAATTTGGGAGGTTCGGAGTTTGAATCCGGGAGAGAACGTTGCACATTTTTCACGATATAACCTAATGACTCTAAAGCCTTTTTCCGGAAGTGACGAAATAGCTACTCTGAATTTGTTCAGCAAAGACTCTAAATAATAAATAATAATAAAAATATTTGTCTACATTTAATAAGGTCTCTAAATAATAAAAATATTTGTCTACATTTTGCTAAATGAATATGGAAGAGCAAGGCGTGATGTGCGATACGAGTCATAGTATGTTAATACGCAACAACGATTCCACGAGGAACACTCGAAAGTGCGAATCAATGAGTATTCGTCGACACCGAGAAGCGTGCATGACAAACCTTACCACTCACAAAGCCAGGGTCGTTTAGAAAGAGCTAATTATGGTTTGGAAAACGTGCTGTGTACTTAGATGCATGATGAAAACGCTACCAGATGAAATGAGACACTACGTTTCTTTCAGTTTATGAAGAATAAAGTTGATCGTTCTGGACTAAGACTAATATTATAACCGAACTATTGCACGGAGCAACGTTGCCGGTAAGCCTTAGGGCACATGACATGTATGAATCTGGACTTGGATAAGTCTTTAGAAAGAAATCGGAGCAAAGGAAAAGGAGAGAAACACCAAAAAAAAGGACCTAGGGAAAACAACAGACAATTTCTCAACATGACGAGAGAGAAGAGCGTACCATGAGAAACCTATGACAAAGGAGGAACAACTTCAAGATACAAAAACTGACATCAAAGACAATGCTGAATACAATTCTACAATGCAACTATAATACAACAATGCAACCATATTCAATACAACCGAAAAGATCGTTCTGGGATCAAAAGAACACCTTTTATAAGTCTCTTTTGTTGCAATATCCGACGTGAGAGAAGACGTGAGGCCCATTATTGGGTCTCACGTTTTCTGCGTTCTAAGTTGTTTAAGAAAACATGCAGACTGAAGAACAGCTGAAAAATGAGTAGAAAGTGTTTAAGGATTGGAAAAAGATGAAAGCGATCACACTATGCAGGAATCTGCTACCTGTTGTTATGTTTAAAAGAAACCAGTGATGCACATGCACGCAGAAATGGTTGTCGAAAAATTCATAGATTTGCTGGCCATGAAAAATAAAAATGAAGGAGATGACGAAATGAATATTTTTTGTGTGCACTTTTTGCTACAAAATTAAGAGTGATATTGAAAGAAAACTTAGAATTCTAAATTCAGCCTCAAAGAATTCTGAGAAGGAATTTCGTCCTTCTTTTTTGAGAACTACTCTGAAAATTCCTATTCGTGACATCGATAAGAGACAAGATGATGCGCGCAATAAATAGCAGTTAATATGAACCTGAGAGCAGAGGGTTTTTGCTGAATACGAACTTCTAGAAGAATTTAAAGACTATTGTAAGCAAAATCACAACTCACTGTATGGCGAAAGAATTACTCAGAATTAAATACATTCCTATGGGTTTTGAGTTTTGGAAATACATCTTTGGCAAGTTGCTGTTGCCTAGGTCACGGATGACAAACCTGTAGGGCTGCACGCCACAAGTACGTATTAAACTGCTTTTATTCACTTACATTAATTGAAACTAACTCTTCAAAAGGAAAAAAGAATAACTAAAAGACTCTCAAAGCATTCAAATTTTATATTACGCCCAAAGGGGAGTTTCTTTAAGTTTTGTATGTTATATTTATTTATTAAATATCATGCTCTTCGCACTTAAACCATAAAATTCAGTTCAACAACAATATCACAAAATAATTTAAAAAGAGCGTCTCGTTAGAATTTCGAATACACAGTCTTGCGCGCTGGAGATAATTTTTCTTCTTCTTCTTTTTTTTTCCTTTTTTGTACGGTGTTGCCATTGCTCGTTCTGAAATCGTTCAGTTTCTTAATCAAAAACTCACAAATGCTTTAAAAATATGAAATAGATAATAAAACAAATTCCAAATTTGGGCTTCCAGATGCCCAAATTCGGGTGGAGACGTACGTTATTCAATATTAGATGGTTCTAGGTACCTTTATTTTATCACAGTGGGAGAAACATACATACATTTATGCAGATTCTTCATTATTTAATTTCTTTAAATATAATACAGGGCAATAATATTTGGCGGCAACAATTTGAAAAGTGATTCAGACTTTAAAAGTTTTAGACGTAAAATGCCAAAACAAAATTAATAGCCTTTCTGGGCTAACGCCCTTTGGGCTAAAAACATCATAAAAAAGAATGAAGATGGCCATCAAAGAGAGATTCAGAAACGAGCACAAGCATGGGCGTCATTAATAACTAAACAAGCAAGTTAATAATAAAGAGTGAGTTAATAACTAAGCAGTGATTTAGCAAATATAGTTACAAAGTACAAATCTGTAACTGGAATTCAAAGGGGTTTGAAGACGATTTTTAAAAAGAAATATTACGAGTGGTACACTGGACACCTGAAAATAATAAACTATAAGGTAACTGGCACACTAAGCGGAAAAAGTCATTAGAAATGGCCAAGGATACGTCAAATGTAGATATAAAAACCAAATACCACAGCATAAAGTGCTTTTGTGTGAAAAAAGCAATGAAATACAATTCAAAATACATTCAAACCGTCTTTGTTATAACAAGCAAATTATTTTTTCCTCTCTTATTTTTTTTAGTAAGAAAGTTTGTATTTTATTAGTCCAAAGGGGCAATTTGCCCAGAAGGACTATTAATTTCGTTTTGGCATTTTGCGTTAATTCACTAAAAGCGTTGTTTCAATTTTCAAATTGTTGCCAACAAATATTATCGCCCTGTATCATATTTAAAGAAATTAAATAATGAAGAATCTGCATAAATGTATTGATGTTTTTCGCATTGTGATAAAACAACGGTACCTAGAGCCATCGAATTTTGAATAACGTAATCCTCCTGCGAATATGGGATGACCAAATATGAAATTTGTTTTATTATCGATTTCATATTTTCCAAAATTTCAACGAATTTTTGATTGACAAAATCAAGGATTTGAAAGCGAGCAATCACAACGTTGTACAGAAAAAACATTTTTATCTTCAGCTCGCGAGACTGTATATCGGAAATTCTAAAGATATCCAAGGATTAATTAATACGGAGTGCCTAGGGTAAAGAACCCTCTACCTCCACATCATAGTTAATAAAAGGGAGCAGAAATAGGAAAAAATACATGAAAGTCATTAAGGAAAAATAAAAAGGAACTCAACATGACTTGAGAAAAATTACAGAGACAAAAAGAAGAACTTATAAAAATATTATAAGTTCGGAAAAATTAAGCAGCGAGATTCGATCTCGGGACCTTTCGGTCTCGAGTCTAACTCACTAACCACTGAGCTAGACAGAACACCGAATTTTTTGGTATTTTAAGATTTTTAATAATTTTTTTTTGGTATTTTATAATTTTTTAACATGAATACAACACCACAGATAAAGTAGATAGGAAAGATTTTACGATTAATAGGCTCCTTGGTCACATGGATTATAATATAGTTATATGCTAGTAGTGTAATGTCTACTTACCGGTGAATAGCAATCTGCCAAATGTAAATGATGTAAATGATCTGATATTTAAACGAAAGAGATTGATAATCATGTGTGAGGCATATCTGGAGCAGCTGAGTGAACGGCGTCGCCGCTGGAACTAAAGGCTGGGGGGGGATCGTCGTCTTTTAGCAGGAGGGAAAAGATATACTCATTTTAAAATTATTTTGTGATATTACTCTCGAACTGAATTTTATGGTTTAAGTGCGAGTAACATGGTATTTAATAAAAAAAGGTAACGCACAAAATATTTAAAAAAAAATCTCTTTGCACGTAATCTAAAATATGAAACCTTTCAGATTTTTTTTTATTATTATTATTTTCTTTATTCATTCATATATTTTTAATAAAAACCATTTCAGAAGTTTCCTTTTAAGCTTTACTTTTTTGTGAGAAAGAGCATTGAATGCAATTTAAAAAGTCATTTCTTTCTTGTTGCAAAAAGCAAGTAGGTTCACACTTAACATTGTTTTCAATGTTTTTCTCAATAAGAATGCTTTATTCTATACTTTTTTTATTTTAATATACGTCTTTTCAATAAAAAACCTGATAGGTATGATTCTCTTTTAATATTTTGCTTAAATAGCCATTTTCCCTTCTGTGTAAATAAATATCTGTATAAAGTAATTCGAAAGTTTCATACTTTGCCAAAAAAAAAAAAAAAAAACTCCAGGCATTTTGTATATTACCTAAACATTATACGAAAATCCAGCTTTTCAAACGCTGACTGTAATATATAGAGGCAACCCTCGATTTACATGGCATTCGATTTGCATGATTTCAGTTTAACACAGTTGTCCAACAGCGGAAGAATTTCCATGCGGCCTTGAATTTCACTTTAACGCGGTTGAACCAGACAAATGTAAAAATCATATCTATATTATTAAAAGCACCAAACAGATATTAAAAGAAAGACACTTCTCAAAAACGCTTTATTAAAAAGAAGCTATAAAAAAGAAAGAAGACGTATTAACATGGTACATCATAGTCGTAAACGTAAAAGGCAAGAAAATTCAGAGTTCTGGAGAACTGGAAATTTGGTTTTATTGAAAATGATCCGAAAATAGAAAAAAGTTTAAAATTTGGCAGGGAGCAGTGCAATGGCTAGGCTCTACACTGGTGTGCAAAAATTAAGGACGAAGTCGAAAAATTAGCATATCAGCTGAACGAAGAGGCAGAGCGGACAGAAAGACCAGTCAGGAGATTAAGTAAGGTGATGTACGGTAGCACATGCGCAGATATGCAGGTAGACGTAATGGGGGAGTGTCTGAGTAGTATAAAGCATGTTGTCGGTGTAAGATCAGTGTTTCTGGCAAAGAGATTGCACGCCGTATAGCAGTTAAAATCACACCGAGTTGCTGCCTCAGCGAGAAATGGCGAATAATCAATCTGTTAGACGACATCTGGATGCTTTTACCCGAGGTCGAATCATTGGGAAGTTGGAGGAAGGCCGCAGTCTGACAAGTGTGGCTGCAGAGTTCGGAATTGCTCACAGCATCGTTTCACGACTTTGGAGACAATTTCAAACTACAGGAACAGCTATCCGGGGGTTTAGTAGTGGTCGTCCACGAGGAACCACACCCGCAGATGACCGGTATATTGCCTTACAGGCCAGAAGAAACAGGCGGCAGACAGCGGGAGAAATCGCTAGACACACGACACAGGCGACTGGACGACCGATATCGCGTTTTACCGTGGCCAGAAGACTGCACGGTGGTGGTCTGTTTGCACGACGCCCTGTACGGTGTGTACCTCTAACGCCTGCCCATCGGAGAAGGCGTTCTCTGTGGTGCCGGGAACACCGGAATTGGAGAGACAATGAATGGGGACGAGTACTCTTTACAGATGAGAGCAGATTTAGTCTGAGTTGCGATTCTAGACACATACACATCTGGACAGAGCGGGGAACACGCAATAACCCCTTCAACATCATCAAAAGGGACTGTTTTGGAGGTCGCGGAGTTCTCGTTCGAGCAGACATAATGCTTGGTAGCCGGACCGACCTTCATATCTCCCAAGGAGGTTCGTCACCTGGGACTGCTATTGTAACGAGGTTCTTCTTCCTTACATGCGTCTTTTCACAAGGGCTATGGGTCCTCAGTTCCTCTTCATGGACGACAACGCTCCACCTCATCGCACAGTTACTGTCGAAGAGCTGTTGGAGAGTGAAGATATTGAACACATGGATTGGTCGGCAAGGTTTCTGGATCTAAATCCCGTCAAACATGTACGGAACTTACTAGGGAGACCCGTGGCAGCACGTAACTTATCGCCAGTAACGATTCCGAAACTGCGATTGGTGCTACAAGAGGAACGAGCAGCAGTGTCTCAACAGCTCATTAACAACCACATATCCAGCATGCACAAATGATGTGAAACCTGCCTAGCAGTCAGGGGAGATCATATCCCCTATTAAAGACCGGATGTTTCTTGCTGGACACCCATCACAGGGATGTTTCGGCCTTCAGTCGCATTGCGCTCCATGCTACTTTTTCAATAAAGCTTCTTTTTATCCATCTGATTTCTCTTTTAGTAAGTGTTGCTTACATTACTCATGCCCTTACGTATTGGGGATCTTACGGTATTAAATGTGTTGAATTGGAAAGCTTTTGTACAAAGTTATATTGAAGAAAAACCGTCTCGTCCTTAATTTTTGCACACCAGTGTATATCAGGGAATTTATAAGGAGCTAAGTCAAGATTTGAAACAACCTTTGATTACCAATTTTATTCAATAGTTCCTGTCATACACTAATATAATGAATTAGAGAAAACCCTGAAACTGAGCAAATAACTAGTAGTTTAGATATAGCATCAAAAAAAGAAAAGATGGGGTCCTGCGTGAAGATGAAACTGAATAAAAACACTTTTAGTTTTAAATTTTACTCTTTCGTATGGTTTTATAAAATTTACTGCATGTTTATTTCTTTTGAAACGAACTTTTGAAACGATGATCTGCCTTGTAAATCGAAGGTTACCTATATATATATATTTATGTAATTAAATTGTTAACTGTCCTTGATTAGTATTTAATAAAAAGGCTTCAGAAAAGCTTGCAAAGAAAATAAAGTTGCCACGTGCAGACGCAAGGAATAATTTGAAGCGATATTCAAGATTTCGTAAAAATTTAAAAAGTATAAAAGATTCACTCGTAAGCACTTCTAGCATTATTTCTCTTTTCATTCTTTCATTATGTATTATTTTTGCATTTTGAATTTTTTTAAAAATTCCTACTATTAGCTCACACTCTCCCTATATTTTGTTCAAATCGTTAATAAAATACTTGCCAATGGTAATAATTTTTGCATTACGAAGTGCGTATGGTTCTAAACCATTTACCTCTCATCATAATTAAATAAAGTGAGCAGAAATAGGAAAAATGCATAAGTTAATTTACTTGATGCACACTAGAGAGAGCCATTTACACTAGAGAAAGGGATAGAGTAAAAAGGTAACTGTAAGGTTAATAATATGAAATATTAGTTTTCATATGCTTTTTCCATAATTTTATACTATTTTTTGTAGTTTTATATTTTTTGTTTTTCATTTTTTGTATTTTTTAAAGTTTTTATACACGTTACAAACACTAAAGCAAAAAGCGGATAGGAAAAATTTCAGCGATTAATAGGCACATTGGCATGTGGTGCAAAGTATTAGTGCAAATATAACAGGATAGACGGGATAAAATATTCAGAAGCAGAAATAAATTCTGCGGGAAAATGTGATTCTTAAAATAACAGATTGATAACAATGCAAAAGACCGCTTTTCAGATCGATGGAAGCAATTTCAGCATGAAATGATAAGCAAAATGGCAATCAATGTTGCCGATGCCAATGATTTTGTATTACCGAGTGTCTATGGGAAATACTTTTTATTCATCCGCTCAAGTTCAAATGCATTTTTTTAAACTTGTAGTGGATGACACTTGATGTTGCTACAGTTTTTTTTACATATTAAAGTAAATACCTACTTATTTATTCTTGCTCGTCGGAAATAAAAATCTGCTGTTTTTTTAAATATGTTATAAGACTTACAAATAATGACCGTTTATTAAGAATTCTCACGTGTTGTAAAAATTCATTTTATAACAACTTATAAATGACTGTGTTAAATGGGACTGCAATATTTAACAAAAATAAGTGGCAACAGTAAGGCAGAGTTCTAAAGATTTTTAAAGTGTATGAAATTAAAGAATTGTAGTTTTATTAAGTTGGATGAAGCGGACGTAATGTCCTATTATGTAGCGAAAATTCTCCCCATATTTATATATTAACGTGATAATAATATATGTTTAAAACATAACCCTTTAAAATGTCCCTTGTTTATTAAAATAAATAAATAGCAGTATTGTAGATTGGGCTGTAATATACCTAGGACGAAAACTCTTCGCAGCAAGTCAAGCATATGTTGTCTTGAGTCGTGTGAAATCATTAAATGGAATATTAATTGAAGACCTGGATTGCTCGAAACTCACTGGAAAAGTTCCTTGCAATAACGAAGCATTACAAGAGATGGGCAGAATGAGAAAATATATATCACCATCAGCTTCATAAATAAGAAACGAAATAATGTTAGTAATGTTAATAAAAAGCAACCAAAATAAAATTTTTCTTTGTTGACTTAAGTAGGAATTGACTTTTATTATTTTTTTTTTTATATTACTTGTTTTTCTTTAGTATAGGCAAACAACTCGAAGCCTCATAACATAACTTAGATTTAGATTTATCGCAGCAACACTTTTTCTTACAACACATAAATTTTATAAAATAAAATTGGAGATTTCAAAATCTACTTTATTTCAAATGCATATTCAAAATCTGAAGTTAAAGAACATATGAAATTTAAATTTATGGTGGAATCAAGATAGAAGAAATGAAAATCGCAATCGAATAAACATAATTTTAGATCTATCTTACCTAGCCATAAAATCTTGAGCATTAGCGAAATCTATAAAAAGAACTGAGTTGATTCCAGTCATTAATTCATAGTGGTAAGTGATGAAGAAATTTGCTAAACATGTGCCACACAAAAACAGTGCAATAAGCGAATAACCAATTTTTGGCCACCTAAAGGGAGAAAAAAATTAAGTGTTAAGAATTTGGCAGAATAAAAATACTTAAGCTATAAATACTTATGAGATAAGTAATGTAAAATAACGGTTGATTAAAATTTGGAGGAGAGTAGTTTGTATAATGTAGGACTTCTGCGACAGTAGAATGCTATGCAAACCTGATATCAACACTCTGTTTATTTTTTAAAAATTTTATGCAATAAATTTTAAATTATAATCAAATACTACATTTTTAATACATTATTCCGTACGGCATTTAGAATTTCTTGAAATTTTTAGGAAGAAAAATGGCTTTGTTTATAAAATGCGAACTTTATTGCTTTACCTGACAAGTAAGATAACATTAACACTCCAAACGATAAGCCGTTTTTGTCTTGAAACCTTAAAGTTTCCCAAAAAGTTCTGAATATAGGTTGATTATAATTCCAATATACAAGGTTAGTCAAATATCGTTTATCGTAAGGATTTTAGGTGAACTCTTGTAAATATTGCATTCAACTAGTTACGAGCCGCCCAGCTGGTGTAGTGGTTAGTGACGCTGGCTGCCGTACCGATGAGCCCAAGTCCGAATCCCGACATAAAATGGACGTTTGTAAGCGCATAGAGTTCGTGTGTCAAGGAGACACTCAAAATGCATGGCGGGCCAAATATCCTTTCCAAAGATTGATGGTAGTAGAGGAGGGTTGGGGCACTTTCAAACCGCCTCTTAAGGTTCTTCTACAAAATTGTGGTGGAACTGCACAGTTAGTAAACTGCACGGCCGATGGTAAAATGCTGGTATATTGACACGACCAATGGTGCACTCACTTCCACTTGTACCTCTACCTGATTGGTGTTATGATAATTTGTATCGAATTCTTTTCTTTATTCGTTACAAATATAGAGAATTTAGTGTAACGAACTTCAAGTTAACAAAGGATGAACAAGTTATATTATAAGCGTTACTTAACAAGTTATATTTAAGCGTTAACAGTTCAGAATGAGCTGTTCTAAGATGATTTGCAAAGGCATTTAATACGTAGAATCGATAGATTAATCATTCAGTGGTAAAATATAGTTCTCATGGTTCATGTAATATATGAACCACGACTTAAATGCATTCCTATGATGTACAAAATTTGCTTCAGACTGTACGTACAGGGTGTTTTCCAATCCGCTGCAAAATTCAGAGATTTTTAATAGCATCAAGAAAATGAAAAATTTCCATAGAACATGGGCTCGCAAATCCTGTTTGGTGGGAGAAAATCGCAATGAAAGGCGTGACGTCGAATGGAACAAAAGAGACCAATAATAAATAGAAAAACCTTCAATTTGACGTAAAGCAGGATTACA
The DNA here is from genome assembly GCA_000611955.2 of Stegodyphus mimosarum. Lineage (NCBI taxonomy): Eukaryota > Metazoa > Arthropoda > Arachnida > Araneae > Eresidae > Stegodyphus > Stegodyphus mimosarum. Next base: position 52,769 of record KK113956.1, read on the forward strand.
ATGCATTCCAGTTCACCATCAGAAAGGAGACGACGAGACAGTTTTATAGGAATGGTTCAAATTTGCGGCCGCGAAGGTCATTGTAAGATCCTCCAGTGCATCCACAGGTATCTGACATACAAGGTACGCCTAAAAGGTTCGGTGAATTGAAGCATAAAACAAATAAAGCAAAACAACGTGTCAGTGAAATCTTGAGCAGCTTGCATTCGTGTTTCCATCTGCTCTTCGAACGATGAGTGCGGCACAAAACTGGAACAGATCTTGCGCTTACCCAAATCTCAATGAATGATGGTACTAACACTATCCTTGGTGATTCCCAATTCCTCCGCTATTTCATCGCAAAGAAAGTCAGCGATTGTTTAAGAGCATCTGTCGCCCACGCTCGCTGTTGTCGGTCGTCACACTTGTTGAGGGCTGTCCTGAACGTGGTTCGTCATCCACGGTTTCTTTTACCTCCGGAAACGTTTTCATTCGTTTGTACTTGCACATGGACACATTTTTAACTGGCTTTGTTTATGAGATATCCATCCATTCACCGAACGTTTCTGGCGCCAATTGTACAACAGATTTCAGGTGGCGCCCCACAAGAAATCCAAAGGGTTGAGGTTTGGGGAGCGTGAAGCAACAGGCCTGTCGTGTCCTATCCACCTCCCGGGATTTGTAGCATTGAGGTGGTTACGCACCGCAATCGCAAAATGTGCTTGTACACTATCATGCGTGATCATTACATGTTTTGGCGCACAGTGGCCGATATTCCCTGCATCAAATCTGAGAGGACGCGCTGCAGGAAAACAAGGTAATTTGCGTCATTGAGGTGTTTGGACAGAAGGTACGGTTCCAATAGATGATCTCCGAGAATCTCTACCCAGATGTAAACATAGACTTGTATTGCACTTTGGACAAGACAGTGCTGCGGGGATTTTCGGACGACCATATATGCGCATTGTGCGTGCTGACCACGCCTTCTGTCGTAAAACAGTCCTGATCTGAGAATAAAACAGTAACGGGAAACTGTGAATCACTCAGTGTGACTTCAAGCATGCGTACGAACTCTACCCAAAGGGAGTAGTCGGAGTCGCTTAGGAGTTGGACCTTCACTACGTGGAAGGCCTTAACGTTTCACACCGCTTTATGACGAATACCCATTTCTGCTGCAATCTATCGCGTACTGGTCGACGGGGAAATGGCAAATTGTTGTAGTAAACGGTTTTCCGCTTCAGGTGTCACCGCATTGTTCTTGTCCTACATTACACCTCGTTATTTGGAATAATCCCATCTCCCGAAGCCATCGATCGATATTCGTGAAGGTAATATGCTACGGAAAACGTCTCCTAGGATAATGCTTTTGGTACATTCGCTGTAGGCGTCCATTGCCACCTGCTCGGCTGTAAATCAGATGCATATCTGCATATTCCTCGTTCGTGTAATCTGACATGTAGTTTTCGAATGAAGTTTAAACTCGCAAATTCTGCAATGCTCACTAATGAATACTTGCTCGCTGCTTTTATTTTCCCCATACCCATAGAGAATTTGAATAAGAGAAGGTTTCCTGACCGCTGATTTTATTTCCCCTATACGCATTGCCATACGAAAAGCTTTCTTCTTCTCGACCCCAGTATTCCTAACCCTCCAATTTATTTGGCCACTCTCCTCGTAGGCTCACTGCCTCTCGACGTCTATTTTTCCCACTTTCATCCACTAAACAGGATTTGCGATCCAATGTTCCATAGCAATTTTTTATCCTCTTGATACCTATTATCGCCTCTCTGTCGTTCGAATTCGGAAATACCTCGTATAACTGAAATTTTCAGGTTGATGTCATAAAAAAGTCTGATGTGGTCACCATTTGAGACTTCGTTTTACGAGCTATTAAAGTATACACATTTTTTGCTGCACTTCCTTTAAACTAAACTTCGAATTATTCTAAATTAATTAACCGATCTCTGAAGTCGAGGTGAAAATGATTTGCCTCAGTAACTACACATTTTGAAATTAAATAACCCGGTCAGTTTTTGACGTTTGGGAGTCTAACTTCTTACAGTTTTATTTTTTCATAACGAGTATAAAACTTTTCTGAATATAAGTATAGTAACCAGGAGACCGCATTAAAAATTGGCTTTCGTTATTTGTAGAAATTTAATTATTTTTAAAAATGTAATATTGCCAAAACATGAATATTTTCATCATTTGAAAAGCTTCTGTAACTGGAAGTATATGACTACGACCAACCATTGCGACTCCGCCCCCCCCCAATTACCAATTTTGATGGAAAGCACCCCGGGGGGGAAGGGTCCGAGGGTTTCCCACCCATCTCCTCTTCCACCAAACCAAGAGGAGTTTCGGCTCACCGCATATTTAGCGTGCCGCCATGAAGCATCGACACTGTACATTTACAAACATCCATGCCTTCTCCGGGATTTGAAGCTGGATCCTTCGACATGGCAGTCAGCGACGCTAACCACTATACCGGTTGGTCGGCAAACAATATATAAGCATACCAGCTGCAAGAAAATGTGCTGTTCAAAAGATAAATTAAATTTATTTGAAACAGACTCTGTGTACTAATTAGGCAAAAACAAACGAATTTTGAATGTCAAGTCAATCTCTCAGTTTTTTTTAGGAGGAGAAGATGAAAATTTAATTATTGTAAATCTCCACAAAACTGCTAGAGCCACGCTTTCGGCAATCAAATTCGAGATTTCCTTATTGTTATATAAGCATAAAATGGAAATAAAAAAAAATTACTTTATAGATCTTAACACCTAACACTATTTCAAATTTTAGATAAAACAAATAGTATATTATTTAACATTGATTACAATGTTCTTCATTTTTTAAATAAAAACAGAATGAATTTAGGATTTCTGTAGTCAAAAAGCGTGAAACAATTTCTATATTCATTCACATGAACTGAAGAAATAGTAGCGAAACAAAAGTGTTTCTAATTTGAATTAAAGATTTTAAAAGCTCAATGTACGATTAAATCTGAGAATTTACTGTTATGTATTTTAATGTATCTTAACTTCTTTCTTAAATTCTTTTCGACGCTTTGAATTAATTGAGAGAGAATAAGCATGTTTTTTTAAATATTCTATAATGTATTTTCTTCTTGCTTTACACAGGCCTTCGTGGTATAATTAGAAGCAGACTCGACACGCATACCAGAAATCCAGGGTTACAGCCCCGGCGGCATATAAGCATTTTGTACCGCGCCACGAGCATAGAGAAAAATCCGTACTTTCGATTGGACATACTTTCCGATGACATCATTTCTCTTGGCGTAATGACGTTTAGACGGGATTCTTATGGTTTCTTATGGACGGGATTTTTATGGTTTACACATTTACGGAGTTCGCACAAGAAGAAATAATACTTTTTCTCTCTGGGGAAAAAAACTACATTTTTTATGTTAAATTCACCACACTACAGTGTTGTAAGGGTAACCTCATAGTAATAAAAATACAACGCACATAATAATCTTTTCGGTACTGTTCTCAAAATGTAAACAAACGGTATGGAGATGTACTCTCGAACCCAAGCAAAGTCAAGGCGTTCGTAAGCGTAGAGGAAATGATGTCATTGCAAGCCATTTCCAATCGCAAGGAGGGATTTTTCCCTATGTGCATGGCGCGGTACAGAATGCTTATATGCGCCCCGGCGAGGGCATCGCATATTTTTCACACCTCCTGCTTCAATAACCTAATAGTTCTACAATTTGTTTTCTTATTTGGATCTTACAGTTTGAATCCATTACACATTTGAATTTTTTTATTCCTTGTACGAAGTAAAGGAAGTATTGTAATCGCGAAAAATTTCGGATATCATATTTCAACGAAAATACCCATTTTGACCGCTCTCGAATACATTTGAAAGATTTCTTTAGTGACATTTGCATGTACGGACAAAATAAGGACTCTTTTTTATTTTTATTATTTTTTTTTCCGAAACGAGTTGTAAAAGGAATTTGAAATGGATTCAGAAGGGATATTTTTTCCTTGATGTCTGTATGTATGTATAAATCTCGCAGAACTCAAAAACGAGTGACATAGAATGTTGAAATTTCGCACATGGGACTGCTACAACATTTAGTTGTGCACTTCCCTTTTTTGTCATACTCAGCGGCACCAAACGTATATATATATAGAATTTACCTTCCAAAAAATTTACAACAACAAGATTTAAATTACTACGCACACGCTTAGATATACAGATGGTCTTATTACATTCAATAATTTTAACAAGATTGAAAATTTAGAGATTTATCCACAATGCCTTAGTTTTAATAAAACTAATCATTCGCAAATTAAAATTGACAATCTTGATTTTCAAATAATTAACTACAAAAAGATTCCACTGTTTGACAAAACACGCGACTTCAATTTCAGTACTAACAAATAAATAAATTGGACTTCCAACATTTCCAAGAAAGTTATTCGTAATACTATATTAAATCAAATATAACGAATTAAAAACACAGATACAATAGATCTACAACGCAAAATTCTACTACTAATTGAAATTATCAAAAACGATCTAGTGCCTATTCACTTTATTAATCAATGCCTTAAAAGAGCAGGCGTTAAGTGCTCTAAATCATTTGGCTGACAGGGATATGAAAATTTATTCCTAAACTTGAAAAGGTGGTTTATGTTGGATGATTGCCAATCAAAGGATCAGTAAATAGTGTAATTACTAAAGAAATTTTATGTGATGTAAAAATCGTTATTTCTGGCATTTTCTTTATTGCTTTTACTAAAAAAATGAGCCTATTTCCAAATATTCTGAGACTGCTTAGTAGTTCGTAAGCAGTGAAAATTACTTCTCCTTTTTTCCTCTTTCCGCTACGACAATTAACCAGAAATTAATTAACTTACTTTGTCTAGTAAACATAAAATCAAAATTTTAACAGACGCCTTTTGCACTCGAAAGAGAGGTTGACAACCACTTCCCTCCTGCTTCCCAAAACAGCTTCTCACAGTCCCTAACTGTGCTAAATAATTCATCCCTCCCTACTTCTCTCTCCTCTTGGTTCGAATTCCAAATTCTATTCTGTGTTTGAAGACAGTAAAGAGTATGTTTACGTCCTCAGACTCGCTAGCACGTAGGTTAATTAATTCATATTCTGGCCATTTATGTATATTATGTACATTTCAGTTCGTACATTTTAAAGCACTCTGTTTTCTGTAAATATTTTTTTAATTTTTTGAACTTTTATATTTCGCAATTTTTGCAAAGATTGAAATTACATTTGAAACTGATAATAATGTAGTGAATTAAGTTAGTTGTTACACCAACTCCAGTGTCTGTTTGCACAGTGGGATCAAAAGTTAACAATTGTGCACACCGAAAATTTTGCATTTTCGTCCGTTGGCCGAATTTCTTGTTTTTTTTTATAGAAATTCAAATTTTAATTGGAAAAAAAAATTTTTTTTAACTATTTTAGGGCTTTTAAGTTTTTCTGTACTTTACTATTTTTAATGGAGATGTTTTGAGTTTTCATATATTTCTGCCTTGCCGCGAAGTAAGAACTGAATTGATTGAACCAGAAATATATCTCTAATGAAATCCCAGAAAATAAAATTAAATGAACTGCAGCAAATATGCCACGCAAGGAAGTCATGCGGCGTCCACATCAGATACTTCTAATACATTCACATACAAAAATAATATTAACCCATTAGAGAAAGCTCTGAAACTTGAATAGCTGATGAAGGTCTAAAATCAGATGTCATATATAATTTGAAAGAAGTTTTCATAAAGCAGACCTTTATAATTTGAGAGGAACAGAGAAGAGCCTGAAATTTGTAGCACACGATTATATCCAAAGCTCAGTTGTTTAAACATATTAGCATGAATGAAATATTACATACCTCCACAAGGAATACAAAAATAAAGGGCTGATAATGAAGAACTGCATATCGTTGGCCAAATACCAGCTCCATACCATGCACTAAATTTGGAAAAGATTAGATTATTTTTCATTTAAAAGTTTCAAAACATTAAATAATTGTCTAAAATTTGATTCCAAATATTGGTTGAATTAAATTTATCTTGAATATTAGCACTGTTTTAAAACGTGACCAAATCTCAATGAATGATGGTACTAACACTATCCTTGGTGATTCCCAATTCCTCCGCTATTTCATCGCAAAGAAAGTCAGCGATTGTTTAAGAGCATCTGTCGCCCACGCTCGCTGTTGTCGGTCGTCACACTTGTTGAGGGCTGTCCTGAACGTGGTTCGTCATCCACGGTTTCTTTTACCTCCGGAAACGTTTTCATTCGTTTGTACTTGCACATGGACACATTTTTAACTGGCTTTGTTTATGAGATATCCATCCATTCACCGAACGTTTCTGGCGCCAATTGTACAACAGATTTCAGGTGGCGCCCCACAAGAAATCCAAAGGGTTGAGGTTTGGGGAGCGTGAAGCAACAGGCCTGTCGTGTCCTATCCACCTCCCGGGATTTGTAGCATTGAGGTGGTTACGCACCGCAATCGCAAAATGTGCTTGTACACTATCATGCGTGATCATTACATGTTTTGGCGCACAGTGGCCGATATTCCCTGCATCAAATCTGAGAGGACGCGCTGCAGGAAAACAAGGTAATTTGCGTCATTGAGGTGTTTGGACAGAAGGTACGGTTCCAATAGATGATCTCCGAGAATCTCTACCCAGATGTAAACATAGACTTGTATTGCACTTTGGACAAGACAGTGCTGCGGGGATTTTCGGACGACCATATATGCGCATTGTGCGTGCTGACCACGCCTTCTGTCGTAAAACAGTCCTGATCTGACAAATATTGGTTGAATTAAATTTATCTTGAATATTAGCACTGTTTTAAAACGTGACCGTCAGCATTAATAAAATACAATTCAGAAAAGGTTTTTATAGAGCAAGCTTTTATTTAAAATGGATATGATAATTAATGCACTAAAAAGAGGAAAATAATTTACCGTATAGTTTAATGAGAATAACAAATTAAGTAATTCTATTCACAGAATTCATCTACAATTTTATATCACGAATAATAACAGTATGAGGAGAAGATTCACATAGGAACTTGTGTCCGAAAATGCGAATGGCAACCGCTAGAGGGCAGTGTTCCCAAGCGTAGATGGAAGAAAGAAAGGATATCGAAAAAGGTGTTAATATGACTTATGAACCATGTTCTTTGAGAAATCAAAGAACATGGTTAAATCGCAGAAGAGTTAAAAATTCCTTCTATTCGCCGCAATGTGTGCTTCATTACGTCAAGGCATGGATTCACGGACCCGTTCAAAATGGGTAAGTGTGTCACGGATATCTGCCGCCGCTTCCATGATCCTTTCAACAAAATCCATCTCCGATGTTCCTGGTGTTTCGTACACTATCAAACTTCATGTAACCCTAAAAGTAGAAAATTCAGGGAAGTCAGATCGGTGTATTGCGGTGGCCATGCGACTGGTCCACCTTTGCCAATCCAGCGATAAGGATATGTCCTATCCAGGTATTCCCGCAAAATGCTGGTAAAATGAACAGACGCTCCATCATCGGCGTGTAGCTGCTGGAACCTCAACCGTCATATCCGGAAAAACTCTTTCGACAAAATGTTACACAAAATGTCGATAAAGAACTGAGTTAGTGAACCGATTCGTCTTTCTCTTGCAGCACCCTCGCTTGAAATGATCAAACTTCCCACTCTCCCATAAGACTACAAACACTGCCCTCTAGCGGTTGCCGTTCCAATTTTCGGGCACACGTTCATATGCTAATCTTGTTTATTATGGTATGACAGACCAACATGTTAAGTTTGGACACAAGCTTTTCAGATAATCTGTACATTTCGCAATGCAATCCAATTAATACAAAATTTGAAAGGATAGTGGCTTATATATTTGACAATGCAATTAAATTAATAGATTTCATTATTTAAGCATCTCACGCTTTTATTCTTCACAAGAAGATTAAAAAAACGATGAATGATATATTGCTTTGGAGAATAATATAAAAAATTTAGTTTTTTTTTCTGGTTCCTTTTAAACGATTTATTTTCTATTTTATAGAAAGTTCTTGGTGGTAATGTTAAGATCATGTTCATGCCGCCCAAGCGGTATAGTGGTTATCGTCGCTGAGTGCCCTAGCGAAGTGCCCGGATTCGCATCCCGGAGAAGGCATGGATGTTTGTAAATGTATAGTGTCGGTGCGGCATGCGGCGCTTGAAATATGCGGCAAGCCTAAAGTCCTTTCGTGTGGTTTGGTGGAAGGGAAGAGGGATTCGGACCCCTCTAGGAGGTGCTGTCCATCAAAATTGGGAGTGGAACTGAGCTAAATCGCACCGTCGTTTGAATGGTACTCAAGGCTGTTGCCAATGATAGGCGTAATCTTGCGCTCCTTGCCACGAGGAATTTCATGGGCGTATGCTGACTTCGTCAGACAAATGAACATAAGCAACAACAACAGATCATGTTCGTAATTTTCAAAAGCTTTATTAACTTTATTCCAAACTCATGCGTAAAAGGTATTTTTCAGAAAGGATCGTACCATATAAGATAATAATTTTTTCACATGAGATATTTTATGAGTTATTATTTCATTATGGATATTCAATACAAAAATTATTACCTGATCTACTGATTTTTGAAAATTGTTTATGTAAAGTAAATTCCACCACCAATAATTTTTGCAGCTTGGTTCTATATCTTTATCTGGCCAAACTGGACCAGAGCCCAAGTAAAAGGAAACCGTAGCAGAAAATGCAAGCGTTATCATGTACACAGGTGTAAGTCTAAAGAAAACATAAAAACATATTATTATTAATAAAAAGTAAGGAAATCATTTTCGGTAAGCTTTGTGTTTTGAAAATTCAGTAATTTTTAAAGAATAATTGATTGTATTTTATTACTGTGAATACAACAAAATAGCAACAGATAATATACTAGTTATTACTTACTAGAATAATTACCACAAATTGTGCAAAAATTCTGATTAAAAACCTCATAAAAACTAACTTATAAATACTTACCTTATATACCTGTGAATATAAAAATAAACCCAAGATATTTTTCCTTTTGTTTTGCTGAATTCTTGGAAGAAAAGGTAAGCGAGAAGAAATCCGCTGTAAAATAAAAGGGCTGTTAATTGTACATTTTTTTTAAATAAGAGAAATTAAAAGCCAGATAAACTTGCTATGTTTTACAAAATTGTTTTTCCAACAGTAAAATTTTCTTTTCCTTTTTTTCCCTAGGTAATTACGAATAAAAATTGATATTTATAATTTGACTTTTATTAAGAACCATGCGAAATTGTAAATTTTATTCATAATTATGCTAACGATTAGAAACTAAAGCAGTCTTAACAGTGTGTAAGAACTCCGTAACATGTAAAAAAACTGTATTTTAAGCGTAATGTTCAAACAATATTTTTCTAATTTTATGTGCTTTTTTATTTATTTCATTTTTTAATTAATATATTAACGTAACATATTTTACAAATCCAATAACATTATTTTTTAAAACGTGGTAATTTAATAAAAAGTTATATACCGTGCTTTCCCCCTTATTTTACTAATTTTAGTCTCCGAAAATCGAGAGGAGAAAATTATGCGAATAATTTAATTTCTGAAGGGTGCGGCTACCATAAGGTTATAACAAATGAAAACTAGTCATGGATAAACTACAGATAACTTTTTTTTTGGTGCAATGTACCTAAATTCTATTATTGGCGAATTCTGAGATCTAGTTAACAACACTTCCTTCTAGGCTATGCAGGGCATTTCGTTACTCCTTTCCGAAAAAAGCACATACATTTTCTGGCATATTAATAATTATGATATCATTTTTCTTCGACTCACATGTCAGGAGCCATGTTTACTATTAAAAAGAACACTAGATCAAATGCATTTTTGTTAAAGCAAATGCGATTTACTAAAGCCTTCAATGTTCACTTGAGAATCACACTGCAAATAACATGGTATACATGAGAAAAACGACGAAAACAGCCATGCAGCCCTTTCGCCTGGATTCGAACCCAGGTCGGAACTACCAGTGCTCAGCGATTTTACCTCTCGACTGCTGATGGGCCTATAGAAAGAGAAAATATCTGACTCCTAATTCTTCGGCCGGAAGTACATTCGTATGGCAAATTATTTCCCTCTTTTCTCGAAACCCTAGGATAACATTCTTATGCACATTTGTATTGAATACAACCCAACACTTGCAATAATTGTTTATTCTCTCAAGCATTTCCCCCGACACATATTGTCCTCCATATCGCTTAGATATAAATAGGGACATTCAAAATATTTTACATAAAGCAAAAATTTGGTTACATCGATGAAGTACTTTTACGTCTCTTACCTCAATAAATAACACTGTCTTAAAGAATAGAGGAAATAGGCTAAAACTGTAAAATTACAAAACCTTACTGCTTACCTTATGACAAAAAAAGAATCAACTGAATAAAACCCTTGAAGTACTATCTGAAAAGGCCAATTCTTAATGAAACTCATAATTTGCAGGGGACTTTCTGTGCGACAGAAAATAAATAACATTAGTTAGTATCATGAAATTAAAAGAAGGTTAAAATAACAGAGTTAAAAATTAATGCAATCAAACTGACTTCTGAGTATTAAAATATTTCCTCTTTTTTGAAATTCCTTGCATCTTTATTTTATAGACTACAAATAAAGTTTTGCACATTATGGAAGTTTGATTTTCATGACATTTCACATTACAGACATAAGCACATTATTACTTTTCATAACAAAGAAACATTATGAATATCGTAATCAGATTCCTCTGCGGTAAAGATTAAGGCATTTTACTTCCTTGTACGAAGTAAAGGAAATATTGTAATCACGAAAAATTCCGGGTATCATATTTCAAAGAAAATATCCATTTTGACCGCTATGGAATGTCATTTAACGATCTTTTTGCGAGAATCTGTACGTAAGAACAGAATAAAGGACTCTTTTTCCCTAAACGGGTTACAAAATTGATTTAAAATGGATTCAGAAGAGATTTTTTCTTGACCTCTGTATGTACGTATGTATCTCGCATAACTCAAAAACGAGTAGCCGCAGATCTCTGAAATTTTATATATAGGACTGCTATATCATGTAGTTGTGCACCTCTCTTTTTGGTTGCAATCGACCACATACCCACTCTGTTACTCGGTTCGGTGAGCTCAGTTTTTTTTATTGTTATATGTTGGTTATTTTTGGCTTTAAAAATGATTGAATTATGTTATTCTTACCTTCCGTTCAAAGCTTTTATGCCTTTAATTAATCTGCATGCAAATAGTTCCAGAATTATCAACAATTTAAAAGTTGTTTAGGTGCGGCTAAGCCTAATTTTTGTTTACTATAGCAGCCATGTTTATTCATATTTGGAACTTAGCAGAATAGTGATATGTCAGTTTCTGCACTTTCAATGTCTTTTTGAAGAGTGGGACCAAAAGTAAACTTTCTGTTTTGTGCACCGAAAATTGTGCCTTTTTGCCTGATGGACGAATTGCTTGTTTTTGCGTAGAAACTTTAATTTTTATTGTTTATTTTAGCTGTGTTTGGCGTTTTATTTTTTTCCTATGTTTTTCAATTTTTCATGAAGATATTTTGCGGTTTATTTTGAAGTTTTATGCTTTTTTGCCGTACCACGAAGTGAGAACTGAAATAATTGAATGAGAAATCTATCTGTAATGAAATTCGAGGAAATATGTTTAAACCAAATGCTGCAAAAAATACTGTTACGAAATGTCCAGAAGCGATAGGATATCTTCCCCGCAAAGCAGGTTTAGGGTTGCCAGAAAATGCAATGAACGACAGGGTTGCCACATTTGGCAAGAAATCGCCCTTTTGGCAATAAAATTGGCAATATGCCATAGACGGATGGAGAGCCTTCTGGAACGAATTCTTCCTGGTTTAGTCCAGAAGGTTCTCGAACAAAGCCAAAAGCTATATATAAACCCTGCTGGTACGCGTAGAGTCGAATCAGTGCGGGGTCCAGCGAGGTGATAGTTAATTAGTGTGCGAGTGTCTCGTAGTCTAGTGCCGAGTTGTTCGTCGAGCGCATCGAGAGAGTCTCTTAGTGTATCGTAAGGCAGTGCGTCGTCGAGTCTCATTTTAGAGTGTGCTGAGCTCCGACAACGACTGACCCGAGTAGGGAGCTGTATCGTCGAGTGCATCGCGAGCTGTAGCGTGGAGAGTCTCGAGAGTACGTAGAGTTTCGAGAACGACCGAGAAGAGTCGGGAACTGTACTCTGGTGCTTTGCCGTGAAGCTGTCTCCACCGTTGTAGCCTGATAGTCTAAAGGCTGTGTCGCTGATTGTCTCAGCGTGTTTATAGTAGTTCTTCGACGAATGTAAAAGTGATTTTGGAGCTGTTCTGATGCTGCCTAATAAAGTGTGTTTCGATACTTCATCAAGTGTCGTCGTTATTCACTCCAAATCCACGAACCCTTTACCGTACATAAGAAGAAGGAAGAAAAACGTAACAGTACGTATAACTTAATATTCGTACAAGGAAGTCATTGGATGTCTGCATCAGATAGTTTAATTCTGTAACTTATAATCTAGTAAATTTAAAATTTTAATTTTACTTTGTATAAACGCGATCACATAATTTCCATTTAGCAGCGGCTATTTAGCACTTGATATTTTTGTTCTCTCTTAGATAAGTACCGAAAAGAAGAATTAAGGAAAACCTGTAACTACGAAGCTACGTGGTACCTAAAATGATATAAATAATGACAATTTTAATACATGGTATGACTAAATGAAAAGCATGAGTAATCCTCTACCCACCACCCCCAAAACAAAAGGGAAAACGTACTGTCGAGCCTCCCTTTAGGAAACTGTTAGAAGATTAAATCATTTATCCTTAATGAAAATGTACACCGCGGGGGGGGGGGAATTTTTTAAAAATCTGAGAGGCTTCAGATTTTAAATTACGTTTAAAGGGGCGTTTTTCAACGTTTTGTGTGTTACCTCTGTTTATTAAATATCATGTTCCTCGCACTTATATCGCAAAATAATTTTAAAATCAGTATATCTTTAGAATTTCCGATACACAGTTCCGCGCGCTTTAGATAAAAAGGTTTTTTTTTTTTCTCCGTAGAGTGTTACAACCGCTCGTTTTCAAATCGTTTGCGTTTGTTCATCAAAAATTCGTTGAAGTTTTACAAAATATGAAATAGGTAATAAAACAAATTCCAAATTCCAAATTTCGACTTCCAAATGCGCATATTTGGATGGAAACGTACGTTATTCAAAACTGGATGGTTCTAGGTACCGTTGTTTTATCACATTTGGAGAAATATACATGTATTTATGCAGCTTCTTCTTTATTTAATGTAATGCTGCGCTGCAATATTTTGTGGCAACAGTTTGAAAAGTGATTCAGACTTTTAATTTTTCCAACGCAAAATCTCAAAAAGAAAACAATAGTCCTTCAGGAACAAAGCCCCTTTGGGGAAGAAAAAAAAAAAAAAACGAACATTTAGTTCTATATCTCCCGTTCTACTGGGTCGATTGAGGAAATTCAAATTGCGTTTCTCATGTCTCGAAAGCGCGACTTAGGATATATATCAGATTTATATATAGTATTGTCTTAACTTACAATATTTTGACACAAAATGGGACCTTTTCTGAAATACCATACCAATTTTTTTACATATTTCGATTCTAAGACTCAAATCATGCCTAGATATTAAATTTTATAATTTTTAGTGAGAAATTTACGGAGGAATTTCAAAACTTATCTTGGGGTATTTATATCAGTTTGAGAAAAGAAAAATTCACTTGGCGAACTTCTTAATTTATAGCAACCTATTTTTAGTCCAAAGCGGCAATCTGCCCAGCAGAACTACTAATTTCATTTTGGCATTTTGCGTTAATTCACTAAAAGCGTTATTTCACTTTCAGATATTTGCCACCAAATATTACCGCTCTGTATCATATTTAAAGAAATTAAGTAATGAAGAATCTGCATAAATGTATTGTTACGTGCGTACGGGTTCGTTATATATTGAATGCACAAGTCGTAAAAAGTTAACAAAAATTTATTCTTTCCACAAGAAATAAATTAAAATGCTGAAATATTTCTTCACAGGTCTTCGCACAATATCACAATATCTCAAACGTTTAGCAAAAACTCAGTTCAAAGCAGATAAAATAATTCTATCTCACAGCGAAATCGTTACAATCAATACAGCATTAAGTAAACAAACAGCAGTTCGCTTTTTACAGCTACAAGTATAACAGCAACAACAACAACTACAACTACTAACTGAGATGAGTCAGTCAGTCAGTCAGTGATTTTATAGCCGAATTATTGCAAATAATGCAACTTTACCGGCTCAATGACAAAATTTGCCTAAAAAGGCCACAAGACGTTGAAAGTCCAGACAAATAAAAAATAAAAGAGTAAAGGTCAAAAGGGAAGCCACAAGTGGCAAATACAAGACGACTGAAAAGATATACAATGCATAATAAATATAAAATATACAAGTTTAAATACGATACAGTATCATGAGTTACAAAACAGTTAATGTAAATTGAAAAGTATAAGTAAGGTAGGCACCAAACATGTACAGGATATTAAACATTGTGTGAACGGAAACCAGTCATGAATTTTTATTACGTGGGGAAGTTAGCACTCCGCGTGAGGAATGCTGCAAGTGCACGAAGGTCAACGTCCTCTTCAAGGATGATGTAATCAAACGTGTTGAAGTGCTTCAGTCGGTCACAATTTATGGCTTTATCGAAGAAATTTTTGTTCAATTTGTGCAGATATTTTTCCATAGTTTCAATTTGTAGATCCTTATGTAGCATATCGTTAGAAACATAAAAGTGAACTCCGGTAATTAATCTTAAGAATCTATTTTGAATAATTTGAAGAATTTTAATATCCTTTGCCTTATAGGCTGCCCATGCGGGTGAAGCGTATGTCATAATTGGACGAATAATAGCAGTGTATATGTGACGTTTTTTATAAAGGTCTAGTCTTGAATATTTTCCAAGTAAGGGAGTGAGGCTGTTAATTACTCCTATGGTCTTCTGTTTAATTTTTGCAATATGATCATTCCACTTAAAGGAGGTGTTCAGCACGATACCAAGGTACTTGGCTTTGGTGACAAGTGGTATTTTTTCATTAAATAATTTCAATTCACCATAGAATCCTTTGCGTGCATATCTTCTCCGGATGAGTAAAAGTTGAGACTTTGATGCATTAATAGCAATACGCCACTTGGTGCACCACGATTCAATGGAAGGCATAAATTTTTGAAGTTTTAATACTGCATGTTCAGCCCTAATGGATCTGACAGCCACTGCAGTATCGTCCGCATAGCAGCCGATAAAGCAGCCGCTAATCAGATCCAGGGGCGGAAAATCTGACACATAAAAGAGATAAAGAAGGGGTCCTAAAATAGAACCTTGTGGAACAGAAGCTTTAATATTCCTGAGACTTGAGTGTTCATTTTCTATGGAAACAAAAAATTTTCTATTTGTAAGAAAGGAGTATAGTAACTTGATCATTTCCGGTTCAATGTTTAAGGAGATAAGCTTGTAGATGAGCCCCTCATGCCAGACGCGGTCGAAGGCTTTCGCCACGTCTAGCATGAGTAAGGCTACACAAGATTTGTTATGCAGAGCATTTCCAATAAATTCAGTTAGCCGAACGAGCTGTTTAACAGTTGAAAGGTTTTTCTGAAATCCAAATTGTTCCTTGGGTAAAAGATCGAAATAAGTTTGAAGTCTGTTCATAATAATTCGCTCGTAAATTTTGCCTAGACCAGGCAAAAGGCTGATAGGTCGGTAACCTTCTGGCTTCATATGATCTTTGCCAGGTTTAGGAATCAGGATAATTTTGGCTTTTTTCCAGCAAACGGGAAAATATAAATTTGTAAGGCATGCGTTTATGATATTTACAAATCTGCATAGAACATTAGTAGGGAGATGTTTGATTGCAATGTTTGTAAGCTTGTCGTGCCCTGGGGCTTTTTGATTCTTGAGCTTCTTGATAATATAAATAACTTCTTGAGGTGTTGCAAATTTAGGGCATCTATGTACTGCAGGTGCATTAATCCAGTCAGAGATATAATGGTTGACATAATTAGTGAATTCTGGGTCATTTGGTGACTCATTAGGCGAAAACTGAATTTCGAGATGATCAGCATGGACCTCAGCTTTTTCTAAGTTAGTGAGAGCAATTCTTTGTTCCCCATAAATGGGTTTATTTATCGTAGGTTTATTTTTCAGGCGCTTAGTAAAATTCCAGAAGGAGTTGTCAGGCGCGTTGAAATTAAGTATTTTTTCATCCCAGATTTCCTTGCGATGATCTGCAATTTCCTTTTTAATTTCACGATTAAGTTTATTAAGTTGTCTTTTTAATCCAGGGTCCCATGATAAATTCCATCGTTTTCGTAGTTTATTTCTGGTTTTCATTTTTTCTCGAATGCTTGTTGGTAATTTTCCAGTAAATCTATCCGCCGGGACGCTATGCGTTGCATTATCATACGCATGCATAATAGTATCTGTGAGCATGTTGATAGCTCTATCAATGTCGGTGTTATTCTTCAAGGGAAGGAAGGGCGGGTTGTAATTGTATAGAATTTCAGTAAATTTGATCCAATTAGTAATCTTTTTTAAGCAGGGTTTTTCAGTTTTGGAGATTCCAAGAGTGCCAATAACCGGAACGTGATCAGATGTCAAGTCAACTTTAACTTCTAAGCACATAGGAATCGGTATGGTTGTAAGTACAATATCCAAAATATCTCCTTTGCGTGGGTTTGAGGGAAGATAGGTGAAGTCAGTTGGAGCATAGAAGTAGATAGGATGATTTAATATAAATTCAAGCAGTTTTTTACCATTATTATTGGTGCGTCGACAGTTCCATTCTTGATTTTTTGAATTTAAGTCCCCAGCTAAAATTACTGGTTTATTAGCAGGTAATAGGTCTAAAAGTATCATAGGATCTAAGATGTTGGATGGTGGAAGATACATGCAAGAGAAGTAAATAATTCCGTAAACGGGAAGGTAGACAGAAGCAGTGACAATTTCGTGTCCATTCCTACGTATCGTAGAGATTTGGCAGGATTGAAGAGTGGCTTTTACATAAATTGCAGCACCTCCGCCGCGGTGTGTCAACCTGTCACAACGATAACATCTATAGCCAGAGATGTTAATATTTGTGCCTGGCGTAGCAAAAGTTTCCGTTACACACGCTATGTCAATATCATAGCAGCTTAAGAAGTTATGAAATTCAGCAATTTTATCTTGAATGCTACGCGCATTCCAAACTACGAATTTGGTAGGGGGGCGTTTAAGATTTGGACCCATTATTTAATTCTGTCTTGGTGTTTTCTTGACACTTGTTGATTTGCTGCATTTGCTGAGTCAACTGAAACCCAGCAGTTTTAATCACCGAGACGAGCTCCGCTAAATCGGCAAAAACCTTTTTAGCTTCGCTTAATGTATCAGAATATATGCCAGTTGACAGGGCTTTAGCATATGATTTGTTCTCGACCACCCGGTTGCTGAATGTTTTTGGCTGATCGGTTTTAGGTTTTGGAAATTTCTCACACCCTCGAAACGAGGCCGTGTGAGAATTTCCGCAATTTACACAAACAGGAGTGAAGTCCTTATCATTTTTGACTGGGCAGTCATTAAAAAAATGTGATTCGCCACACTTGACACATTTAGGGGAATAATTACACCCTAATTGGGTGTGATTAAACCCCTGACATCGGAAGCATTGTAATGGACCTTGGCGTCCTTTATACTCTTGAATTTTGACACAAAGATCACAGAGGAATTTTTCATTGTAAATTTTCTTTGACTGCACTGTCTTAGGCAGTGTTACTATGAATATAGGGAGGGGAAAAACCTCACCATTCCTTCTTTTAGTCATTTGCTTTATATGCTCAATGACATAACCTAACTCTTCAAGTCTTGTTTTTATTTCATCAATTTCAGTATCTTCATTAAGTCCTTTTATCACTGCCTTAATATTCCTGTCTTGAGGAAGAATAAAAGAGTGATGTTCTATATTAAATTCTCTCAAGACTTTGACGATACTTCTATAATTATCTGCATCAAAAGCAGTAACTTTAATCTTTCCATTAATTCTTTGTCCAAAGAATTTTAATTTCCTAGCATGAAATTCAGTGCAAATTTCCGACCATTTCATGGTGGTGGGTTTAAGTGTAATCGGTGGTAGTTTAGGGGTTTTCCCTGAATTTTCAGATACATTTGGTGTTTTGTCATTGACATCATTTAAGTTGGAAGTGTCCATAATGTCTTCCTCGATGTTATTCATTTTATGTACATCAGTGGTTGTGTTATGAATATTTTTATCTTCAGAAGTAATATTCTGAGATTGATTCGAATTTAGTTCCACATGAGTTGATAACTTGACTTTTTTAAGTGCATTCTTAGTTGTGCGAGTGCGCACTGTTTGATCTCCTCGACGTTTAGTCCTAAACACCTCGTCTGAACTAGTGTCTTGATCCAATGGAGTTTCAGGAGCATGATCATTATTTAATGTAATTGGGCTACGAGCCCGTGCATTTTCACTGAAAGATAAATTATCTGAGTTTCTGGTATCTGAAACAGCAGTTTCATTAACACGAAAATTAGCATGTGAAAAATCAATGCTCAAGGCTTTAATCATATCATGAATGTTAAGTAGAAATTTGAATAATTTCTCCTCAGTGTCAGTAAATCCATTTTGTTCTTTGATCTGTCCAAGTTCAGTAATTTGCGCAGAAACTGCCTCAGTAAGCTTCTCCATCGCAAAGAAAACAAAAATCCAGCGCCCAAGTAAGTCGCAGAAAAACCTACGGCCCGGAATCCGACCTGCTCAATGGCAGTCGGACAGACGGATCAGTAGGTAATGGAATTTCACTTAATTTCTTCGAAACTTAAGCAAAACTATTATCAACCAAATTCTCTAAATTAAATATTATTACTTACCCCACCTTTGAGTGTTCCAAAGATTTCCGAAAAACAAATTTTACACCAGGTGGTTCCCACAATTTCTCAAAACGATACACCAATAACTCAAAAGATTGTGTTTCGAATGGACTGAGATGAGTCTAGTCTAATCTGGAAATCTATCGCCGGGATACCACATAAGATGCGGTGTATCCGGCT